>CATKHM010000073.1:0-46969 GCA_949751825.1 Blepharisma undulans
ACCAAAAGCTGATAGATGCGAAGTCTCACATCCCCAAAACGATTTTTTAAAGGTAAAAAAAGGGAAATCATGATCTAATTCTCTATTTGAAGTTTGTCGACAACTTTACTTTAAAAAGGCGTTCGAAGATAAATCCGTTTATAAGCAAAAAGCAAAAGCAATATTTGAAGCCTCAGTCTGATGCTTACAAATAATAGCTTTAATTTGAATCCCAAACCTCCCAATAAAAAACTGAAGCGGGAATATGCTTATTTGGGAAATCATAGGCTATCTGAGACTTGACAATATTTGCGTTGAATTGGGAATTATGACAGAATGCCTTTATATATCAGTTTTTACAGTTTTTTTCAACCTTTTAGGTATTTTAGTTTTAGTTAGTTGCGTTTATAACTCCTTTACCGTACCAACTCATATATTAGTCATATTTAAAAGAATTTTTTATTTATGGCTCAATTTCTTTTTGATTCCTTCAATTTCAATGTTTTCCATCTTCGAGAAATATAATTTTTTATCTCAAGACAAAGTTCCAGAATATCATTCTAATAACAGCTTTAAAAATTTTGAAATTAATTCCATAATGCAGATTGGAATCATTTTTGCAATGATAATTTCTTTTTTTTTACTTTTATTCCATACTGAATTTTCAGGTGAAGTGCGACATTTTGCAAGAAATAGAACTATAAAGGCAAAAGCTCACTCAAGAATTGATGAGCATACAGCACTTTTTATATATTTTTTGCCAATCGTTTATGCAATTCTTGCAGAAAATCATATAATATTTTACCAAATCATGGTAATGCTTGTCTCGCTTACTCTGATGGCAGAAACTATAAAATTTCTACCTTATTTTGCAAATTTTTACAATTCAATAACGATTCTCAAGTTTTTTATTGTCTCTTTAACATCATTTCTTTTTGTACTGGGATATTGATTAGATAACTCCTTATCAATTATATTATTTGCAATAGTACTGCTTCCTTTATTGTCCATATGATTTTTATCCTTTGTATTAAAATTTCAGCAAAAAGCAAGGATCAGCACATTAAACAATTCGAAAGACTTTGATAACCAATATCAATTAGAAAAGACTCTTCGGCAAGCTTTATGCGAAAACGACATTGAAAACAAGGATAAAATTATTCATATCTTTGAATGGTTTTTTATGACACTGAATAGAAGTAAGCTGCAAGTTATATGAGAAACAAACTATTGCCTATTTTCCCTACAAGATGAGTCATTGGCAAGAGCAAAGTTGAGCAAAGTCAAAAAAATTTTGGATTGGAATTGGGAAGCAAATTATCAAGAATATGTGTGCAGGAAAAATATAGAGGATTCATATATGAGTGAGGGGTCTAAGTTTTTGAACTTATTTCACAGATTAGACTGAGTTAAAAGAAAAGATAAAATTCTATGTGAAAATTTACTGAAGTTTTGGAAAGAGGTTACGTCAAAAACGCCTATTTTCAAAAGGTTGATAGCGCAGCTAAACGTTATTGATGAAAGTGTTATGTTCCTTCATGATGAATATAATCATATTATAACCAAATTTTCTAATTCCAGGGAATCCATAGCACTTTATGCATCATTTGCAAGAAATATATTATATGATATTGAAAAATCAATTATACTCGAAAACAAATTAAGATATTTTGATAGACTTGTCCAAATCTCTGCAATTGATACTAAGCAATTTAGCTTTTTTGATGATAATAATGGAATTTTAATTTTTTCGAACGAGGAAGAAAATTTTGGAGAAATTCTTTATATTAACCCAACAACTTCTGACCTATTAAAATCCTCTTTCGATACAATTGTAGGCAATAACGTATGCAATTTTATTGCTCCATATTATAGAAAAACATTTACTGATGAAGCGAAATGGTTTATTCAGTTTGGATCCATTTCAGAAATTAAGTTAGATGAAGGATTTATTATATATCTCCCAACAAATTTTGTATTAGAATGTACAGGAAAGGCATCAATAAGTTCAATTAACGATTTTCTTATTACCATTATTATTTTTAAAGCTAAACAAGTTAAACATGAAATTGCATTAATATCAGAAAATGGTGATATTTTGGCTCATTCTGAAAACTTTGCCAAGGTTTCTGAGAATTATCAAAGCAATTTAACAGGATTGGCTTTGAGCAGTGCACTTAATCTGGAAATAGAAAATTTAGCTCCACTTATCCCTTACAATTTGGTTGGCCTCAAAAAAGATGCTATTCTAATATTGTCATACTTTGAATTTAAAATGATTAAAATACCATATATCTTGTTAATAAGTGATCCTGAAGAAATGCAAAAATGAATAGAAAAAGAGTCTGATGAATGCTGCTACTACGCTTATGCCTCAAATAATAACATAAAATCAGCTGAAAATATAGAAATTTCAGTAAGCTTACCACTTACCCCACTTTCACAAGATAACAAAGAAAATAACTTTGATTCTAATTGCCAGCTCATTATTGACAACTCTGATATCAATTCAGACATTAATGGAAATCTTTCTTCAGATAAATTGGATGAAAAATCCTTATTATCTCAGCACACGACTCTCAAAAATTTTATAAATATCACAAAAGTATTCTCAAGGTCCATCAATATTTTGCATTTTGTTTTTGTCTTATCAGTAAGTTTTACATAGATCTTAATTGTAATTGCCACAAATATTGCAGTTCTATTTTATGCGTTTTCTAGCATTGATTTAGTCAGTGATATTAGTCTTTCTTTAACCATTGGAAACATTGGTAAATGTTTGCAATATGCTGCATATCTTGCGAAAAGTATTTTAGTACTTTCTTGGGGAGGGCCTGCTATGAGGCAATATGCATTGAGCACTATAGATGGATTCGAAAAAACTTTGGCGGAATTGGAAACAATGCACTCATATATTGTTTCAAATTTAACGAGTTGAAGCTCATTATGCTCTGGTGAAAATTATTTTATTGAAAAAAATATTGACTTATGAGATATAAAATATGGTGTTCATAGAGAAAAAACAAATTTATTGGATACTGTGACTCAATCTATTCAAACAGTAAAATTTACATAGGGAAATGAACTAATAAGAAAATTTAATAACTCAGAAGACATCCTCTATGAAACTTCCATTATGGTTTTAAATGGCTATGGAGAAGCACTTCATTATTGCAATAGATCACTGTATGCCATTATAGAATGCCAGCAGTCAGGAATATCTACTTTCAAAAATCAAATGCTTATTCTATTGGTATTGGGAATTGCAGTGCTTGGAGCATGCATTCTTATTATGGCCCCATTTTGCTATTCGACACTCAAAATTGAAAATAATCTTTGAAATACTGTAAGGAAATCAGCTTGCAAGCATTATTTTGAGCTTGTACAAGCAATTGCTGAAAGATTAACAAGCATTCATCACCAAAATGAAATTCCACCAAATGATGAAAAATTGTCAACAAAAGCATTTAATTTCAAAAATTATCAAAAATATACATGGAGAATTTTCATTTATTTTATAATTGTATTTGTGTTTTCTGTTGTCAATATTAGCTATTTTTATGAAAAATGCGCAGACTACTTGTCTTATAGGCCTGAAGTTATAAGAGAATTGATAAACATGCAAACGCTATATACAAGCTTAGGAATATGATCAGCAGAAGCTGCAGGAGAATATGCAGGTTCAGCTATTATCTTTTTTTTATATTATGCATATCCTTTCATTAATAGCAGAGAAGCAATGCAAATTGCAATTTCCAAAATTCAACACTCAGAAATTATTTTAAGAGATCCCAAATACTCTCCGATTTTATCAGATAAATTCAATCAAATATATCATGAAGATTTCAATGGGTCAAAATATCCTGATTTCGGATACGGATTGTATGTAGCAGGAGAAATAACAATGCTGGAAGCTAACGCTATTTTTTATGAACTTACAGATATTGCTGCATGAACAAAGTTTATATTTGTTATTGAGGATATTGATCTATTATATGGTCAATTGATTGTTGAAATTAATCATTATTCCAAAAGCGTTATTGATAATCAAATTAATTTGATAATCGCAATTCTTATAGTTTTTATAGCAATTTCATTGGGAATGTATTTTGGGCTGTATTTGAGATTTTTTAGAAAGGAAAAGAAATATTTGACAAAAATTAACGCAATAATGAAAATTATGCCTTAAGGAACATTTGCGTGCTTAAAAGTTATGCAAAGGTAAGCAGTTTGCTGCTTGTCTATAATCATAAGATAGTTTATAATTTTAATATTTTTGCTTCATTTTCTATGGCTCAAATCAGTACTCACATCTGCATTAATGGTCAAATCCACCTGATTATTACTATTTTGCAGATTTTACAGTGAGTTGTTGATAGACTTTTCCATGGATAGCAATATCAGATTAAATAAAAAAGACCTAATGGTAAGAAAAGCATGAGTCTGATATGTACATAAGGATTCTCAGAATAATTCAGATCTCTGATAATTTTAATAATAAGAATTCTATGGAATAAAAGCATACAAAAAGATTACTATTTAGTGAAAGCCTGAATTTGAATTGAAATAGCTCTCAGTGCCAACCCATGGGCTGTTTGCGTTATCAATATGAAAATCATAACTGAGATTTATCAATTTTTTCTATCAACAATATAATATAAAATTAGTTATTGACTTGCTAATTCAATATATTAGTTTGTAAAATGTGCTCAATGGTTATTACTTGGTAAAATATGCCAATAAATAGCATTTAATATAATATTTATGAGTAAGCTCAATCCAAAATTCTATACTTTAATATATAATGAAATTATTGAAATAGAGATACATTGAAATACTCAATTTTGAAAAAAATTAAAAGTTGCTTTATATCATGAAATTTATCAATATTTTTAATTTTCAAAATACTTGATTGAATTTATATTTGCCATAAATCATATGCAGTCAAGATTGTTGACCATTTTATACTTTTCTAGTCTATAAAGAGTTTATATGCTTTTCTCTTAGAGTGATAAGAAAGGATTTCTATTTTTTATATTCCAATTTCAAAATTGAGTCTTAAAAATTCTTGCCATCATATAAATTCTTTTTTTAACACTTTTTCTCCAACTTTTGATCGAGCAAAATTTCAAAATTTTAATAATTAAGGCAATTATTTAATTAAAAAAAAATTGGTTTGTCAATGAAATATATATGTAATTTATGTTCAATAGTTATTCTATATATCAAAATATATATAATTCTTAATAATTACATAAGAGCTCAAAATGATTATTATGCCTTATAATTAGATTAATTATGACAGGAATTGGAATTGAACTAGATCAAGCCAAAAATAAGCTTTTTGAGTCAAAAAACGAAAACTTATGACTAGAAGTATTTTTTGAGGTTTATAGACAATTATATTCGAAAAAGAACTTTGATAATAAATCTTTGAATAAACAAAAAGCAAAAGCCGTACTTGAAACAGCAATATGATGCTTACAAGTTGCAGCCTTAATATGAATTCCGAATCTCCCAGTTAAAAATTGAAGTGGAAATATATTTATTTGAGAAATTCTTGGATATATGAGGTTTGATAATGCTTGTGCTAGGTTAAGCATCATCAATGAATGTTTGTATTTATCATTTTTGACAGTTTTTTGCATTTTTCTGGGAATTTTTGTTATTGCTTTTTTTTTATACAAAACACTTCCCCTACCACAACAGATTTTTATTATTTTTAAAAAACTTTCCTATGTATGGGTGATTATGCTTTTTATCCCTTCAATGACTTTATTTTCCATTTTAATCAAATATAATTTTTCTCCTGAGGAAAAGGTATTAGAATATCACACAAATAGCAATTTTAAGAACTTTAAGATTGGCACTCCACTGCAAATTTCTATCATTTTTGCAATGATTATTTCTTGTATACTAATATTGCTTTACTCTGAGCTTACAGCTGAAATTCGCCATTTTGCAAGCATTCGGACTATTAAAGCAAAAGCGCACTCAAGGGTTGATACTCATATGGCAATTTTTATGTTTATTTTACCAATCTTTTATGCAGTAATCGCAGAAGAACATATTGTTTATTATCAGGTTATTGTAATGGCTGCTTCTTTATTTTTGCTGTGGGAGTCCATAAAATACTTTCCTTATTTTTCGTTTTTTTACAATTTAACAATGATCCTTAGATTTTTTGTTATTGCTCTAATATCCTTCATTTTCCAGCTTGGATACTGATTTGACAATTCATTGTCTATTATTTTATTTACAATAGTGTTATTGCCTTTATTATCATTATGCCTAATTCACTTCATCATGAAACAGCAGAGAAAAACCATCACTAATATACCAAGTAATATAATTGGAATTGATTCACAGTATCAATTGGAAAAAGTTCTTAGGCATGTTTTATGCCTAAACGAGACTGAAAACAAAGATAAAATTATTTATATTTTTGAAACATTTTATATAGAAAAAAATACGAGCAGAGCCCACTTGCAAATTATATGAGAAACAAATTATTGCTTATACACGTTGAAAGACGAGTCTTTAGCAAAAGCCAAGCTGAGAAGGATTAATAAAACTCCTGATTGGAGCTTATTGGCTAATTATCAGGCATATTTATGCAAGAAAAACATTGAAGATTCCTATACAAGTGAAAGCTCAAAATTTTTGAATTATTTTCAGCAGTTAAACTGAATCAAAAAAGAGGATAAAAAGTTATGTGAAACTTTACTAGAATTTTGAAAAGAAATTTCATCAACTTCGCCGATTCTCAAAAGACTAATAAGGCAGCTGAATTTCATAGACTTAAATGTCAGAATATTAGGTGATGAATATGACAAAATTATTACAAAATTTCCTAACTCTAGAGAGTCTTTGGCACTTTATGCTTCTTATACAAGAAATATTCTTTACGATATAGAAAAGGCAACCATGCTTGATAACAAATTAAGATATTTCGACAGACTTATCCAAAGTTCTACAAGTGATATAAAAAATTTCAGCTTTTTCGATGACGCAAATGGAATTTTGATGTTTTCAAATGAAAATGAAAATTTTGGTGAAATTCTTTTTGCTAACCCTGCAGCTTCTGAGATTTTAAAACTTTCTTCAGCAATTGGGAATAATATATCAAATTTTATCATACCTTATTATAGAAAAATATTTATTCAAGAAATGAAATGATTTATTCACTTTGGCTCAGAATCAGAAATAGATCTAGAAGATGGTTTTTTCATAAACCTCCCTACAAATTTTTTATTAGAGTGCACAGGAAAAGCATCAATCACCTCAATTAATAATTTTCTTATCACTGTTCTTGTTTTCAAAGCAAAGACAGTAAGCCACCAAGCAGCAATGATATCAGAAATCGGAGAAATTGTAGGCCATTCAGAAAATTTCTGCAAAAATATGAAAAATCCTGATAATAATTTGATAGGATTTTCCTTGAATAGAATATTTGATTTTGATTATTTTCTCTTGGAGCCGTTTACTCCTTATCAATTATCTGATTCTGTCTTGGTTTTGGTGATTTTTGAGGTCCACAATATCAAAATATCATATATATTATTGATGAGTGACCCAGAAGAAATATCAAAATGAAATGTAAAAGGAATCAACGAGTACTGGACCTACGACAACACTCCAATTCATAATAAAAAGAGAAAATCAAAATTAATAGAAATTCTGGAAATTCCAATAAATCTACCAAATTCCCCAAATTCACGAAATTCACGTGAAAATAAAGAAATTAGTTATGATTCAGAATGCAAATTAATGATAAACCATTCAGATAAAAATTCAGATATCCTGAACTCTTCAGAAAAAATTGACGCAAAATCCCAAGTTTCTCTTCATACATCTTTAAAGAATTTTATGAATATTATAAGGGTATTTTCAAGGTCTATAAATATTTTGCATTTTGTTTTCGTTCTATCAGTAAGCTTTATATAGGTCTTAACTGTCATTGCAACAAATATTGCGGTACTATTTTATGCATTTTCTAGCATAAGTTTAGTTAGTGACATGAGCCTTCCTTTGACTATCGGAGAAGCTGGAAAAACTTTACAATTGACTGCTTATGTAGCAAAAGTAATTTTAATACTTTCACCATATGCGGCTTACTCGAGTACAATATTGCCACCACTTATTGCAGGATTTGGAATAAAAGTAAGTGAATTGGAAAGCATTCATTCATATATTACCTCCAATTTGACAAGCTGAGATTCATGCTCAGGTAGAAGTATAATCACTGATGAAAATATTGAATTATGGCATTTAGACAATGGCATATATCGGGAAAAAACAAATTTATTGGGTACTATAACTCAATTTATACAAGTTGTAAAATTTATGTAGGGTAAAGAATTTCTTAAGAAAACTAATAATTCAGAGGATTTTACCGAAGAGGTTTCATTTATGATAATAAATGGCTATGGTGAAGCATTTCATTACTGTAATAGTTCACTATACGACATTATACAATGCCAAGAGACAGGGATCAGCGATTTTAAATCAAAAATGTTTATTTTATTAGTATTGGGAATTGCTGTACTAGGCACTTGCATTGCTATTATGGCTCCATTTTGCTATTCAACCCTGAAAATCGAAAACGACCTTTGGAACAAAATAAGAAAATCTGCTTATAAAAATTACTTTGAGCTAGTAAATTCAAGTGTAGATAGGCTCACAAACATTCATTCCCAGGCAGAACCCCCTCCAAATGATAAAAATCTTTCAAAAAAGCCATTTAACTTCAAAAATTACTGAAAATATACATGACGGATTTTTATTTATTGTATAATTGTTTTTGTATTTTCCTTAACTAATATTGTATATTTTTACGAAAAATGTTCAGAATATTTATCGTATCGACCAGAGGTAATAAGAGAATTATTAACTATCCAAACGTCCTACACAAATATAGGAATATGGGCTACAGAGCTTTCAGGCGAATATACATATAGCACTATAAAAAATCAATTATATATGGCATATCCTTTTATTAATAGTCTATCTGCTACACAGCATGCAATTGCGAGAATAAAATACTCAGAGATACAGATGAGAAATCCTAAATATTCTTCTATTTTATCAGAATGATTTAATCAATTTTTGTATGAAAATGTCGATTCGGCTTGAAATGAGCTTGCAATGGGAATACACTCTGCGGGAGAAATAACGATGTATGATGTTGGGGCTCTGGTTTACTATTATTATGATCTTTATTCTTGGTTACGCTTTTTGACTTTTATTTTTGAGCTTGATAGCTATTACACCCAAATAATTGCTGAAGTTGACCAATACTCTCAGAGTGTGATTGATGACCAAATACACCTTATAATGACTATTCTTATAGTTTTTATAATGATTTCATTAATTGTCTATTTTGGAAAATATTTGAGATTTTTCAGCAATGAAAAAAAATATTTGATGAAAATAAACTCGATAATGAAAATTATACCAGATGGGATTTAAATGAAAAAAATTTTATAATATAATTGTTTATATCAATAGTTATTTAATTGCAAATTATTTAAAAATCTAAGATAATTTTTCTACTATCAGATATTTTACTTCTTAAGCAGTTGATAAAGAGAAATTTAATCAAAATTGGCAGAGATTGGAGGAGACTTATTTCGTTTCACTGTCAATTTTTTTCTTGAAAACATTAAAATAATTGATTGATTATAAACTAAGTCTTTAATAGTTCTTTGTCAAAAAGCTATAGTTAATTAGTTTTATATATCTTCATTTTACATAATAAAGCTTCCATAATATATTCGATGCTTATTTTAATTAAAATTGCTCTCCTTAAGTATAAATTTCTCAAAATAAATTTCTTGAATAAATAATAATGACGAATCTAGCCTTTGCAATCCCAGAAGATATTCATTCCGAGATAGAGCATTCAATAAATTTTAGAAACAAAAAATCACCTCTAAAATCAATTTTTGAGTTCTATTCACATACTTATTATCAGAAATTTCCTGACGAAAAATCTTTTTTCAAACAAAAAATTCATGCAATTTTGACAACTATTATATGGTCTTTTCAAATGGCAAGTTTATTGTGAATTCCAAGCCTTTCGATATCAGACTGACATCAAAACAGAACTTTTTGACATATTATAAGCTTTTTCAGGCTAGATAATGTATGCTCTGCTTTAGGTGTTATTAATTTTTGTATTTACATATCCTTCATTACCATTATGATAAATACAATTTTATTACTGATTCCAATAATATTGATATTTAAGTCATTAAAAATTCACGGAATTTGATATAAAGTTTACAAGAAGAGTTTTTATTTTTTATCAAATTATTTTATAATTCCATCACTTACACTGCTTTCTTATTGCCTGACATATAATTTTTCAGATAAAGATAAAATTTCAATATATGATGAAAGCAATATGGAAGAGTTTGAAGTAAATTTTGCCGTGCTAATTTTGATAGTATTTAGCGTAATTTTTGGGGTTTTGGCTATTTTGATGGATGTTTGATTTTCAGGGGAAATTAGGCACGCAAAGCTAAAGTTTAAATTAAAAGCAAAAGCTCACTCAGAAAATGAATTTCATGAAAAAATATTTCAGCTGAGTCTGCCAGTTATTTATGTGGTTTTTTCAGACAAATATCTTGAGTATTTTCAATTGATTTTTATGATTAGTTCCGCTGTTTTATTGGTTGAAGTAATTAAGGATGTCCCGTATTTTAATGTTTTTATGAACTGTTTATCTGCTGTTAAATATTGCTCAATTTGTTGTCTATCCTGCCAATTTTTATTTGGAGAACTTCTAAATAGTTCATCTTTGATATCTCTATTTGCATTTACAGTTCTGCCATTATTTTGCCTCTTTACAGTTAAAATCCTGCTACATAGAATTAAAAAAATTAGTTCAAAAATCCCATCCAGCCCTAAAAGAATTCACAATTTATATAATTTAGAGCATTGCTTAAGGAATCACTTTTGTTCAAGCAATACCGAATTCACAGCAAAAATCCTTGAAATTTTAGGGAAATGCTATAATGAATCTAAACTATTTAAAAATAAACTTTTGGTTATATGAGAAGTAAATTATTGTATTTTCACGCTAAATAATGATGCCTTGGCTAAAATTAAGCTAAGTAAAATCAGAAACTCAGATTTCAGCTTCGAAGGAGGCTACCATGAATATATATGTAGAAAAATTCTTTCAGAGTTCAATGCAAATGATAGTGCAGAATATTTGGATTATTTTCAAAAATTTCACGACTTTAAGGTAGAAGATGAAATCTTGTGTATAAAACTTTTAGACTTTTGAAAAGAAATTGTTTCTGTGAAACCAAATACAAATAGTCTAAACAAGCTTATAACTTCAATATCTGAATCCTTTGCATATTTGGAAAAAGAGTACTCACAATTATCCTCATCGTTTCCCAAATGCAAAGATCCCTTGATTTTATATTCATCATTTGCGAGAAATATTTTATGAGACCTTGATAAAGCAGCAGTGTTTGAGTATAAAGTGAGATCAATTGATAAATTATTAACAAATTCAACCAAAGACTCAAAGGATTTCAGCTATTTTGATGATAATAATGGACTGATCTTAGCATCTGCAGAAAAAGAAAATTTTGGAAATATTATTTTTGCTAATACAAAGTCATTGGAAATTTTGAGATATTCTACTGATGGTTTGATGGGAAATAATATTTCTTCACTTATTCCGTCGCCTTATAATCAATATTTTAATAAGCATTTATGCCGCTTATTGCAGCTTATAGATGATTCTGACTTGCATATACCTGATGGTTTTTTCTTCGCATTATCTGATGGCTACATTATTGAGTGTACAGGAAAATGTTCTGTGGCTTGCTTTTCTGATAAACTATGGTTTATTTTGATTTTTCGGCAAAAATCAGCCAAAAGACAATATGCTTTGTTGTGCAAAAACTGAGAAATCTCTGCACACTCTGAAAAATTCTCAAAGTACGTAGCCCAAAATCAAATGCATCTAAAAAATTTCCATATTGCCCATATTTTTCCAAATTTGTCTTATACGAGCTTGCAGCCTTCAAAGCTTTACAAAATTCCATCATATAAGCCTGATACATATTTGGCTTATTGCATTTTAGAATTTTACAATATAAAAGTTCCATATATCTTGCTTATAAATGATCCCTTTGAAATTGAAGCATGAAAAGAAGAAGATTCGTTTGAAATTCAACCTTTTATGATTGAAAAGCAAGAAAAACTCCAAAATTCTACTCATCTTGCCCAGTGCTCTATTTCTGATAAAAAGTTCTTAAAAAACAAAGCATTTTCAAGACAAAACTCAACAATCAAAGAAACTAATTTAAAAACTGACACTCAAGTTCTGGATAACACCTATGAAGATAATGAAAAACATCTGGAAATTGATAAAAATTCAGTAAGATCTGACACTCTTTCACAGTCTCCTGTTCTCAATAACATCGTAAAGCTCTCATCTCGTACAATAAAAATCTTCCATATAGTGCTTGTTTTATCAGTGATTTCTATTTAGATGGTGGCTGTAATGGTCACAAACTTAATCGTTGTATTTTACATATCAGCAAAAGTTACACAAGAAAGCAATATAGATGTATATATCACTTTGGGGAAGCTCCAAGAGGTTTTTCATGCAGTTACTCATTATGCAAGGGGGGTTTCAGTAATTGAAAGTCTTAAAGGTCCAAGCAATATTATTGAATTCTGCTATGAAAATTATTATATACAGGCAAATTTATTAGAAAGCCTTTATGAAACAATAATAGCTACGCTAATTAAGTGAAAATCATGCTCTGTCAGCATATTTACTGATGAATCTGCCAAATTGTGAAGCACAACTGGAGATATTCACGTAGAATATACAAATTTGATTACTACTGTATCAGAGTTCATAAAAACAGGGAATAGCTTTATTAAAAAGCAAATAAATCATGAAGACAACACCAAGGAGCTGCAGTTCTTCAGTATAAATGGCTTCTGAGAATCCTTCAGATATTGCAATAGATCTCTTTACAATCTTATCGAATGCAAAATAGAAGATATTGATTCTTTAAAACTGCAAATGGATGCTTTATTAAGCGTAGGGTTTGGGGTTCTCCTTATCTGCATAATTATAATTATCCCGTTTTGTGTGTCAGCTATTAACAGTGAAAATAAATTCTGGAATTTGATTAAAAGAAATGCTTACAATAGCTACCCAGAATTAAAAGAATCCTGCATAGAAAGGCTTGATAAGGTCCATGGCAAGATATATAGTGTTACTGATGATGGAAAAAGAAGCTTGGAATCGAATTTTAAAAATTATTGAAAATTTATATGGCGAATTGGAGTTTACTTGTTTATTGCGCTCTTGTTTTATTTATTAAATAGTTTATATTTATATAAAAGCTGTGCATCATTGTTGCATGTAAGGCCAAGTTTGCTGAGAGATGTAATAAATACGCAAGTTTCTTATAAAGCTTTAATTGTTTGGTCTAGTGAAATGACTGTAGTAAATGTTCCACAATCTCTCACTGTTTTATTGGAAGATACTTATCCATTTACTAGCTTAGAAGCAAAATTTAATGCGGCTTTCAAATCAGTGACTTATTCAGTGAAGCAAATCAGGGATAAAAAATACTCTCCTTTGCTTTCGAACGATTTTATGGATAAATTTTTTGAAAAGGTGCCTGGTTCTAAAAGTTTTTTAGATTATGGGGTTTATTCAGCTGGAAATGTAATGGCTTTTGAAGGACCTTATTTAGTGTTCTCCAACAGCAGTGATTTTCTTGATATCTGGCTTGGCATCATGCTGCAGCTAAATGAGCTTGACAAAGAATATGACTTGCTAATAGACTTGGTTGACAAGGATTCACAAGATGTTATTAAATATCATTTAGAACTGATAATTATTTCGTGAGCTGGCTTTGTTTTAACATCTTTAGCTTTGTATATATGATGTTATTTACCATTTTTTAGCAAAGAGAAGAAAAATCTTGAAAAAATGAAAGCAATAACAAAGATAATTCCTCATAAATCATTCAAATAGAAGTTATATGTAAATAATTATTTTGGTTTTTCTGTTAATAACTCCTCGCTTGGATACATAAATTAATAATCAAATGCTTTTTCAAAAATCAATCTAATCAGTGAAGCAGTAAAATGGTTTTACATGATAGCCCATTTTATGGAAATATATCAAAAATCATATGGATGCCGCGAAAAATGTAAATTTCTTTTAGTGATCATTAAAATAACTTGATATTAAATTTCAGAGCGGTGCTGTTGGAAAAATATAATGAAATTAAATATAAGCCTACCAGCTAAGACTCTATCTGACTATATTAAAATATGCTGGAGATCCAACCATACAATTAAATGTAAAGACTGCACTGATATAATAAAATTTCGTTGCAATCAACTTGATACAAGTGTTTGTCTTATTCCTTTCTTTTTAAGATCTGAAGTTAAGCTAAAATATTCAAACTGCCTTTATTCAATTTATAACAATTCCAATTGTAGACATATACCTTAAAATTTGATCTTCTTATATAATTAAATTGGTTTTTGCGAACCATTTTTAGCATTTGCAAATACTGATGGAGAAATTAAGCGGGCATAAAAGTCAAATGTAACTACAAGGAAATTAATAATTAAGGAATTATCTAAAATATTATAAAAAATCTATTATTCAGGCATGATTTTCAGCATAGCACTAATTTTCTTCATGCATTGCTTTTCTTTTATAAAAAATGTCAAGTAAAAGCAAAAATACATTAATAAAGAGCCAATAATAAAAATAACCAAAGCAACTACTATGACATTCATTTGCTGATCAATTACACTTTGTGAGTACTGGTCGATAGTATTAATTAATTCGTCATAATCTAAATCTAAATCTTGAAGCTCAAGAATCAGCTTTATTCAGCTTTCTAAATATTGCGGATCGTAATTACTTATGAATATTGCTTCAATTATGGAATATTCTCCAGCTGCATTGATTCCCAAACTACACTCAGGTCTATCAGCATGTTGATAATTTTCGTAAAAATGCTGCTTGAAGCTTTCAGACAAAATTGAAGAATATTTGGGATCTCTCATTTTCTTTTTTTGAGCATTTATACGGGAAATAACATCTTCAAAGTTTGAAAAAGGATTTTTGAAAGGAATTTGATGTCCTTTTTTAGTTAAAATAGAGGCTGGGGAAGCGCTTAAATCTACTTCTGTGGTTCAGACGTTTAAATCTGAAAATAGCATTTGGGAATTCAAGAGGCTTTCAATGATTTCAGGTCTATCGCACAAGTATTCGCTAAGCCTTTCATAAAAAACAGTTATATTAAGTATGCAAAACACTGAAGTTGCTATTAAAAACAGGCAAACCCTTCAGATATATTTTCAGAAATTTCTGAAATTTTGGTCATTTTTGTATCGATTCCCATTTTTCGCAGGATCTTCAGGCTGAGAATGAATATTCGAAAGTCTTTCTATGCATGGCTTATAAAGATCATCATAAAACTTATATGCATGCTTTCTGACTTTGTTTCACAAAATATTTTCGTTTTTTATTGCAGAGTAGCAAAATGGTATCATGATACAAATAAACAAAGAAAATGCAATAATCCCTGAAACTAAAAGAGAAAAAATATCACTTTTATAATTAAAAATCTTTGATTTTTGACATTCAACAAAATCATACATCGATTGATTACAATATTGAAATGTTTCGCCATATCCATTTAATACAAAAAATGTGACTTCACTTGAAGTATCTATTGAATCATTTAAATTTCTCATGAATTCATTTCCCTACTTATGACTTACAAGTTGGATAAATTGCGAAGTTGTATCTAATAGACTAGTCTTTTCTCTATAGATCCAATTGTCAACATTTCATAGATTTATAT
The DNA here is from genome assembly GCA_949751825.1 of Blepharisma undulans. Classification (NCBI taxonomy): domain Eukaryota; phylum Ciliophora; class Heterotrichea; order Heterotrichida; family Blepharismidae; genus Blepharisma; species Blepharisma undulans. The sequence goes on from CATKHM010000073.1 coordinate 15,867, forward strand.
TTTTTTGAATAAAAAAATCTTGCCCTGAGCATATACTTTTTTTGTTTAAATGGGCAATCATTTGTGAATAAAAGAATTCTAAATTTGCAACATTGGATGCAAAATATTTATAAGAAAATTCCACAAAACTGGTTTTTCCATAAATTTTAAATATGCTAGCAAGCCTTGAAAAGGAACCCATTTGCATAAATGATTCTCCAAGATTTTCTAAAATAATAGGAATATTTACATCTCGCACAGCTTCAATACTATAAGAAGCATAAAATAATACAATAATATTTGCTACTAGTACTCCTAAAACCTATTTAGAGATTACAGCCAAAACAAAAACAAAATGCAAAATATTTATCGATCTTGATGAAATTCTTACCATATGTATAAATGCATTTTGTGTCGCATTTTCGGTATTTTGAGATTTTTCATCATCTCCAACTATTAAATGACTTTCAAATAGCTTTGTTTGATCAATATTTAGTTGGCTATCGTCTTTAAGATCAACACTTCTTTCATGAATTTCGCTTTGATAAGTTGAAAATAAACTTTTTAGACATGATGAATTTAATATGTTCTGAGATCTTTGATTGCTTTCTATTAGCTTTTCTTCTTTAAGATTTATGTGATAATTTTGACTTTTTCATTCAATAAAATCTGCATAGCTATTCATTAATAAAATATATGGGATTTGTATACCAAATGGTTCTGATGTTAATAAAACCAAAATTAATTCAGGCTGCAAAGATAAACGATAAGGAATGAAGCGTTGCATTTCAATTTTTTCAAAACCATGAAAGACTCTATCGAGAGAAGCTCCTATCAAATTATAATTATTTTTTCTAACAGCTTGAGAAAATTCTTTTGTATAGCAAAGAATAGTTCTGTCATCTGAAATCAACGCAGTTTGATACTTTTGAGTTGTTTTCTTGAAAATCAAGATAGTAGCAAGAGAATTATTGATGGAGCTAAGCAAAGCTTTCCCAATGCACACCAATAAATCATGATTTGGTGATAATAAAAAGAAGTTTTCTCCCAAATCTATTTCCATATTTGTGCCAAAACGAAGCATCTTTTTGATATTTTCAATAATCATTTTCTTGTAATATAAAGGAATAAAATTAAAAATATTGTCTTCGTGAAGAGAGCAGCCGAAAATTTCTGCAACCTTTGAATTTGCGAAAAGAATTTCCCCAAAATTTTCTTCTTCATCAGAAAAAATTAAAATACCGTTGTTATTGTCAAAACAACTCAAGCCTTTAAATAAATTTGAAAAATTTTCATTGAAAGAACCAAGCTTATAACTAACTTTGCCATAATTTTCATAATCACAAATGATATCTTTCAGATATGAGCAATAAAGAGTCAGCCCTTCTCTGCTATGAAATTCTGTTGTCATGCGCTTATATCCATTGTTCAAAAAATCTACTTCGTTGCTTATAGAATTAATAGATTTTATCAATTTGAAGACTTTGGGCTTCTTTGAAGTGATTTCCTTTCAAAAAATGGATAAATTTACACAGAGCTTTTTATCTTTTTCTTTTAACTCATTTATTTTATGATAGTATTGTTCATATGAAATACTTTCGTTTGAACTTGAATTCAGCATAGCTTTATTGAATAAGTATTCTTGGTAATTACTCTCCAAGTCTCAATCAGAAATTGCTTTACTTTTATGTATTTTAATTTTTGCCAGGCTTGCATTCTTGACGTAAACAAACAATAGTTTGCAAGTCATATAACTTGAAGTTTTTCTCTGCATAAAATCTTTTCCAAAAAGAAAGTTTCAAAAATATAGATAACTTGATCTTTATTTTCAGTTTCACCAGAACATAACTCATGTCTCAAGGATTTCTCCAAATCATATTTATTTTTCATTTCAAATATTCCTATTGGAATACCCTGATTTATTTTTTTATGCATTCTTATGGCATAGATATTAACCAATATTATTGCTATTGGCGATAAAATGATTGCAAATATCGTGATAATCAAAGCATTATCGAGCAAGTCACCCAAAATAAAAAGAAATGCTACCAAAAATAAAATAAAAAATCGAGTAATTGACAACAAATTGCTATATAGGTAGAAATAAGGAATATAAATCATTGATTCTATCATCAATAAAAATGAGCCTAGCATTGCAAAGGCTTGCAGATGTACCATAAAATCTTTATTAAATATTGAATAAAGAATTGGAAATAAAAACGTAAAAATTCCGGCATGGAAATCGACTTTTGAGTGCGCTTTCGAAAAAATAATGATGGCAGCATTGCTATGCCTTATGTCTCCAGAGCATCCTATATTCAATAAAATAATTAAAAATGCCATAAAAATTGCTAAAAAACAGCAAATTTGCCAATAAGTTGCCAATTCAAAGTCTGCTGGTTTAGTATCATCTTCATATTCAATAGCATCCTTTTGTTGTTCCAAATTGTATTTTATAAAAATGGAAATAAGCTCTAAGGAAGGGATGCACATTAAAGTTAGCCATAAATAACTAAATTTTTCAAGCATATAATATGCTGCTTTTGGTATTTTTATTGATTTGCTAATTATTAAAACTGAAGCTATAGTTCATGAAAAAATACTGAAAATTCCAAAAACTGATACGTATAAACATGTATCAATAATACCAAAAGCAGCACAAGCATTATCTAATCTTAAATATCCGAGTTTTTCTCATAAATCCATGTCATCTCTTCAGTTTTTGATATTGAGTCTTGGTACTCATAACAAACTAATCATTTGAAGGCATCATATAGTATATTCAGCAATGACTAGAATCTTCTGTTTAGTTAAGGTGAATTTATCCAATCCCTTTGAATGATGCATTGTGCAGAAAAGCTCAAAGATAGGCTTTAAAATTGGCTGATTCTGTTTAAGATGTAAGGATTTTACCTCAATGTTTTCAGGCTCAGTAAAATCAATGATAAATCTTGTCATTAGAAAAAAAAACTAATTATTTGAATAAGAAATTCTTAGAGATGAATTGAATTAGATAAATTTCTTATACTATTAATTAAAATATAATTGACTCTTCAGAAATATTAAAATAATAAAGTAAGGCAAAATTTTTATAAATTCTTTATTTATTATTTGAACTGCTGATTTACGATTTAATTGATCAGAGTAATATGAATTTTATTTTTTATAAATGCGAATTTGCTGCTGAATCAAATAAATCATAGTTATAAGATTATTAGAGTGGAATGGCTTCTTCTTAATATGGAGGTTGCAATTCAAAGTTGAGTCATAAATCTATTAACGAAATTCCATTTTTGAATTATTTTTATAATTAAAACCAATTAACTGCAAAGAAAAATAAATGCAAAAATAAAAATATAAATGAAAAGAAATGATGTATGCCTAAACACAAAACGACTTTAGATTTAATATGACCTCAACTGCTTATCGGAAGTAGGGTAATTCCAGTAAGCTTGAATATAAATGAATCAAATTGTAGCTATAGAGATAATGCATATTTTTGTTGCTATTGGCTTTCTTTTAGTAATAAGCAGGTGTATAAATTATGATTAAAGATACTTCTTGCTCAAGCATTTCTTTATTATTTAATAAATTTCAAGATATCAGATTCTATTTTTAAATTGACTGAAATGATTTCATTTGAACAAGCATTGGATAAATCATATATTATTCAATTTATCCAGCTGATATTGGTTCCTAGGCAGAAATATCTATAGATTATATATAATACAATTGAAGACAGTTGCTGTTTATATTTCGATTTTACTAAAATTCACCGATAAGAGTGATTATCTTTAGCCCTTGTAAATTGTCAATAATGTTTAATGTATTTATAAAATATTTCAAGCAGATTATTTATAAAGATAAAATGATAAATTTATTTTATCGAAAAGATTTATTAGGAATAATTTTTGTAATTGATTGCATTCGTTCAAGATTCTTTTTTTCTCTACTGAAAAATGGCAAGTAGCATCCTAAATACAAAGCCAATGAGCTTGCCAAAAATAAAATTAATGATACAATAATCAAATTCAATTGCAGTTTTATGGAACTTTTTGATTCAGTATCAACCAAATTTATCATCAAATCGAATTCATTGTCAATATTGTTCAGTTCAATCATAAGATATTTTCATATAACCAAAAAATCAGCTCTATGAGAATAATCCATATAAGATCCTTCTATTGCAATTAGTTTTCCTGCTGTGTAAGTTCCATATTTTAAGAAATCACTTACATTTGTTTTTTCATAAAATATCTTCATAAATTCACTATTAAGTAAAATCGAATATTTTTTATCCCTGAGTTTTTGCTCTGAATAACTGAGAAATTTTCATACTTCATGAAATTTTGCCTCAACTGTCATAAATGGATAAGAATTTGGCAATAAAACAGTCAGAGACTGTGGAACATCAACAACTGTAAACTCACTAGACCAAACAAGTAGATTTTTGTATAATACTTGTGTATTTATTAAATCTACTAATAAATTTGGTCTCAAATATAACAGCGATGCGCAATGCTTATATAGATACAAGCTGTTCAGCAAAACAAATAAGAGTGCTATCATTAAATATATCAAAATCCTATATGTATATTTTCAATGATTTTTCAGGTTTGCTTCTTTACTTTTTTTCCCTTCATCTGATAAATTATAATCTCTTTCATGGATATTTATCAACCGATTCAAACACGCCTGCTTCAGATCTCCATAATTTATATAAGCGTTCTTTTTAATTAAATTTCAAAAATTATGCTCCATTTTGATCGCTGACATGCAAAATGGGATAATGATGATAAAGCAAAAGAGAAGAATACCGAATCCTGCACCCAATAGACTATTCATTTGTTGTTCCAGCGTATTTATTTCGTCAGCCTGACAGTTTTTTAATTCGAATAAAGTATCATTGCAGTATTTAAATGCTTGCCAATAGCCATTTAGGCTGAAAAATCTCAGTTCATCAGTGTTATCTTCTTTATTTTTTTGTTTATATATAAATTCATTTCCGTTTTTTATAAAGTCTGCAACTATATTTATAAGATTCGTTTTTTCCAAGTGAATTCCCCCAGTTGTTCTTCAAATCATAGCCTTTTCATCAGTAAAAATAGTCATTGAGCATGATTTTCAGTTTAATAAACTCGATACAATTTTTTGATACAATTCTTCCAACAACTTCTGCTGTGTATAGTAATTTTGATAAGAAAAATCTAAAATATCATGCGGCCCATCTAATGCCTCAATGACTGCTACAGCTCTTGCATAAAATGTATACGCATGAAATACTTCCTGTAATTTCCCAAGAGTTATCGGCACATCAATATTGCTTTCACTTTTTACTTTTGCCGATATATAGAATACCACAATTAAATTTGCAACTATTGCTGTTACCATCTAAATGAAAATTACCGAAAGCACCAGCATTATATGAAAAATATTTATTGCTCGGGTTGATAATTTTACTATGTGGTTTAGGACATAAGTATGTGATAGAGACTCGGATTTTATTGAAGATCTTAATGACGATTTTTCATTTTCCATGGCCCCTCCACTTGGGAGAATATCAAATCCACTATCAAAATGAGAAGTATCAGTCCTGAAGGCAGTTTCTTTTGAATTCAATTTTTGTTTTGAAAAATTGAAAGATTCTTGACTTTGAAAATTTTTGCTTCCCATAATGGTTAAATGTCGCTTTAAATGTAAAGCACTATTGACTTTTTTTATGGTGTCAGATTCGGGTGGATGAAGATCTCCTAAGTTTCCGTGTTTTCATGATGAGATTTCATATGCATCATTAATAAGGACTACATATGGGATTTTAATATTGTAAAAGTCTATGATACAATAAGCCAAATATGTTTCAGTAGCAAGTGAAGGGATTGAATAAAGCTTCCAAGGCTGCAAATTCATATCAGGCAAGTTAGGAAATAGCTGGGTAATGTTTCAGTTTTTTAAATTTTTTGTCTTTTTTGATGCAAATTTGGCGAATTTTTTAGAGTGAGCATAAATATCTCCATTACTTGAAATAATAGCAAATTGTCTTTTGGCTATCTTTTGGCGAAAAATAAGCACAAATCATAATTTTTTTGAAAAGCAAGCTAATGACATTTTTCCAGTGCATTCTATAATAAAATCATTGGGTAAAGCAAAAAAGAAATTATCAGGAAGCTTCAAGCTAGCATCAGCTGCAAACTGCAGCAAATTACAAATCTTTTTATCAACCATTTCATTGTAAGGATAAGGAACTATTGAAGAGATATTATTATCTATCATTACATCCATAGAGCACTGCAAAATTTCGCAAGCTCTTCCATTTGCGAAAATGATTTTTCCAAAGTTTTCAAATTCTGCTGATGATAAAAGTATGCCGCTATCATCATCAAAATAGCTGAAGCTTTTGTTATCTTTTGATGAACTTGTAGTGATTTTGTCAATAGATTTTATTTTGTATTCTAATAATGCTGCTTTCTCATTGTCATATAAAATATCTCTGGATAACGAGGAATAAAAAACCAAAGGTTCTTTGCATTTTGGGAATAATGAGCTTAAATGTGTGTATTCTTCGTTTAGATATGCAATAGACCCAGATATTGACTTTATAAGCTTATTTAGGCTTTGAATGTTTGGGTTTATAGAAACTAGTTCTTTTCAAAAATCCAAAAGCTGGGTGCAAAGAATTTCATCTTCAAGCTTGGAATCATGAAATTTTTGAAAATAATCTAAATATTCTGCGCTTTCATTTGTTGTGAATTCTGATAAAGTTTTTCTACATATATATTCTTGGTATTTTCCTTCTAAGCTGAATAATGAGTTTGCTATCTTGCTCAACTTGATTTTGGCTAAAGCTTCATTATTTAATGTAAAAATACAATAATTTGCTTCTCATATCGCTAATAGCTTGTTTTTGTATAATTTGGTATTGTTGTAGCATTTTCCCAAAACCTTGAAGATTTTATCTTTTAATTCAACATTATCTGAGCACAAAAATGGTCTCAGATAAAGCTCCACATAAAGTATGCTTTCTATTTTTTGCAAGTCTGAAGGAATTTCTGGTTTATTCGTTTTTACTCGTCGCAATAAATATTGAACAATAAATGCACATAAAATTGGAATAACAGTTAAGGCAAATAAAGTTATCAAAAATGCTCTATCGATTAGTTTCCCAAAAAAAAATATACCAGCTATACACATAATTGCACAATATTTCACCACAATTAAGCTGTTCATAAAAATATTATAATAAGATAGACTTCTCATTGCTTCTATCAGTAAAACAAAGGAAATAATCATGAAAGCCAATTGAAAATATTCTATATTATTTTTTGAAATTATTGAATGAATAATTGAAACAATAATTTCAAACATTGCACAATGAATGTCAATTTGTGAGTGCGCCTTTGATTTTAATTCAAAATTTATTATAGAATGTCTAATATCACTGGTAAAAATTGAATCCATCAAAATAATCACGACGCACAGTATCAAACTCAAATAAATTAAAATCTGCAAGGTAGCATTCACTTCAAAATCTTTACCTTCACTATTGTCATAATAATCAGCGGCATTTTCTTGGCTTGAAAAATTAAACTTCAAACAAAAAGAAAATAATGCAATATATGGTATAGCAAAAAAATTTGTTAGCAAATATAGGCATTTTTTGCAAAAACTGAGTCAAAGCTCTGGGAGTTTTATGGACTTATAATATAAAATAATAGGAATTGTAATTAAAGAAAAATTGAGCAAAATAGTGGAAATTGAGGCAATAATACAAAAATTCATGATTCCTAAAGCAGAACATGTGTTGTCAATCCTTAAGAAGCTGATAAAATGTCATAAGCCTCTGCTTTTCCTTCAGCCTTCTATAGGAAGATCAGGCAGCCACAATAAACTTGAAATCTGTAGGCATCAAATTATAGTGGTGAAAACAGCTTCTATTTTCTGCTTTAAAAATGATTTTTCTTTAGGTATTTTCTGATAGTATGCAACTTTGTAAAACTCAAAAAGCAATTTCAAAAGTGATTTCTTTTTTTTGTTTTTCTTAATAAAGCTAAAATTTTCAGATGCTTCTCCAAAATCGGTGAAAGCCACACTTGACATATCTTTTATATTTAAAAAATTATTAGTTTAAAATCAAGACCGAAACAGTCTTGATGAAATGTTGATTATTATATTTTTTGATTTATAAATAAAACCCCAAATAGACACTTTTAAGCTCTTAATTTAATAATTTTAGTTTAAAAAGCCAGGCTTTCTTTAATAAATATATTCCGAAGTTGGAAAAGTGGATAAGATTGTTCTTATTTTATTAGAAACTTCCCATTTAAAACTTCCAAAAAATAAAATAAATGCTGATTGTTTTTTTGGTTCAATTAAGGAAAAAGCAACTAAACAACCAAAAATAACTGATTATAAGGAGTTTTGATCTTGATCAATCAGAAAATGAATGAAAGGACCAGATGATCTGTTTTTGATTATTTTTTTATTTAAAGAGTTTGATGAAGAGTCTTCCATCTTTTAGCTTCTCATTTTCGATATCTCTTGATTCACTATGAGATTTTTGGCACTCAAATGGCAAATATGCACTATAGATGGATTTGTAAACTCCAAGGTTGTCCCAACAGATAATAAATTTAAATCGCTAAGATCCAATAGATAGAAACGAAAAAGTTTAAAGAATGGAGGATGAAGTAAAGTTAGTTTACGATCCCCTATTTATCGTTTCTAATCGGTTATAACCTTAAAATATTGCCAAGAAAAAGTTGTTTATATTTTTAGGAGATAAATTATTAATTAACCATTAATTTTTTTTGAGTTTTCGTGGATAAATATATGCTCATTTATAAAAAGTATTTCCAAATATGTCTATCATTCACAATGATAATTGAATTTGGTGATTAGCAGATACTCAATCAAATTTAACAAACTTCTAATTCAAAATAAACTTTTGATAAAAGTAATTCTAATTTTTTCAGATAAACAAATTATTGAATTTTTATAAAAAATTTAAAATAACAAATGATAGATCTCAAAGGTTTAATAGACCAGAAAGTCTCTCAAACATTTTACATATCTTCTCAGCAATCAAAATACTCTCCAAAAAAATCCATCCTGAAGAGTCACAGAAATTCCAAAATCCCTTCAAATCTCCCAAAACCCAGTTTAACTCCCAAATCAAAGCCTGACCAATCCATAATATCTCAATTCTTGACATCTGCAAGAGAAAGATCAAAGCCACGTCACAGCTCTTCTATCATATCTCAAAAGTATGAAGATAACGACCCCTATAAAGCTCACAAAAAGCTAGCTTTAGCCCAGCATCCTTTGCTAATTGAATGCATCAAAGGATGATGAAACGTTATGGACCCCCACGGCGAAAATGAAGACCAAAGAGAGCCAGGAACCAAAGGTTTTATTACAAAAGATCAATATATAGACTTCAATTTACGAATCCAAAAAGCAATCCAAAATGATTTTCATTATGAAGAAGCCAAAGAAATCGCAGAAGAAGACTGAAATATTGATGCAGAAGAATGACATCAAATGGAAGCTAAAGCAGTCAATTTTGACAAATTTTTGGATTTTTTGTGTGAAATTGCTGAAAGCTGAAATGAGATTACAAGCATTGAAGGGGTTTTGGTAAGTATAAACACGATTATGCTAAATATTTCTTATGGGGTGCATTTGAATACTTCACTATTTAAAGAATTAAATTCAGTTGAAAAATTACCAAAGCAATTTCATGTAGAAATTGATGATATTCAGCAATCAAGTAAACAGAATATTAGCTTGGAATTTATCAAATGATACCAAACTAATTTTTTGGAGCCTGAATCCATAAGAAAAGAAGTACAAGGAAGACTTATGAAAATTTTTCCATATGAAGCTAGAATTAATGATATATGAATAGAGCAAGGTGGATATAACCAAACAGCAGTTTTATTGCAATGCACCACAAGACTAGAAAGTTTGTTAAACCAAATTAAAAAACAGCCAGTTTTGCAATTTTCAGAAAAATCAAAGCCATTGCAAAATAAAACATCGACTTCTTTCAGAAGCACAAGATATCAATCTTCGAAAGTCCCAAACCTGCCTATTTTATCACAAAATCCAGAAGACGAGCCTGTTGTGTATTCAAACAGAATTTCTTTTACTAGAAAAGTAAATTTGTCACTTCTTGGGCAATCTATATCAGCAAGACCTCCAGAAACAGGCCACATCAGTCAAGATACAGTAAATCAAGAAACCTATCCTATGTCAAATTCCCAAAATTCCAAAAGAGAAGTAAACATTTCACTGCCAAGCCGATTACACACAATAGGGCCAAATCCAGTTTCAGAGACACCAGAACTCACACATGTAGGAACAAATTCACAGTTGTTTGGAGATACCCCACGATCTAATCGATCATCTTCCAAAAGGATAGTTTTTACTAGAAGCCGCTCCTTATTGGAGGAGCAAGTTATTGAAGATTTGGAATTCAAAAAAATTACCAGGAAATTTTCCCTTGATGACTCAGCACTTTTTGAAGACATTCCTGACCCAGAATATTCAAGAAGCATCAATTATAAGAAAAATGATGTAAAATACCACAAAATCAATAAAAAATGAAGAACTGGAAAATATTTCAGAGAAAACTCTATAACACCAGAAACTGGGCTAGGACATGTGAATAAGAAAAGTCCAGAGCTTTTTATACAAGAAAAACGTATGATTGCACAGCAGATAATAAGTCGAAATACCTCTCCTGAGAAAGAACCACTATCAGGGGAAAAACAAAACATTTCTCTGCAGGAAGAAGAAAAATTTCAAATAATTGAAAAACAAACATACGAAAAATCAATTAAAGATGAAACTGATAGAGAAGTTGGGTTTAAGGTGACTGTAAGAGTTTCGCCATCACAGAAAAGAAACCAGTTTTCAGCACCTGCTAGTGAGCCGATATCAAGGCCTAGAGAAACTTACAGAAGTACTGGTGAAAACTCAGTGAAAACAGCTCCAATTAATACAGGAAGAATCACAAATAGGACAACATTAACAGCGAAAGTGATACCAGCAGAATATACATTTGAAGATTATGCTCATTTACTTCAGCAACCCAAAAAACCAGAAAAAATGGTGTTTTATGATAATTTAGAGTTTTATTGTGCACTCAATAAAGCCAAGCATGAATTTAATAAGACTTATCAAAGCGAGTTCATTAGAAATTACAAGATAAAAAATGATGAATATAGATCAAGAAGAGATGAGCTGGAAGGGGTTATTACTGATCAAGATTGAAGAGAGTTCATTCAAAGATTAGAAAATCTGCTGAATTTAACCAAAAAAAGAAGAAGAGTGAGAAGGGCTAGGAGAAAAAGAAGAGGGATGAATTTAATTCTCCCTAAATTCGTGAATGGCACAAAGCAGCCAAATCTTCAAAAAAATCGGCTATGAAAAAGTGTATTTATCAACTCAAACTCAAAAAATGCAGATATATCCAAAAATAACAATTATTTGCATCATATTCACAACTTGGGAGAAGCTAAGTTTAACTCTTTGCCTCCGCCTCTGCAAAAAGTTGTCAATGAGACCACAAAAATTCCTCGACCACCTACCTCAGCTCGCCCCAAAAATCTTACCAATAGGAAGTTTAGCCCAGCAAGATATAAATCCCCAGACAATTTGTAAAATTAAAATAATTATTAAATCATGGAAACTTGGGAAGAACGCAAAGCAGAAGATGGGCGTCTTTTTTATTTGAACACAAAGGTATTTTCTATATAGAGCAATGAAACTAGTTGGGTACGCCCAGAAGATAACAAAGACCCTAAAACAAATCCTACAGAATGGGAAGAAAGCATCACTCAAAGTGGGAAAATTTACTATATAAACCAAAGAACTTCAGAAACGTCATGGGAAACTCCTGCGGAAGTCCAGGAATGGAAAAATAAAGTCTCTGCTTTAAATCTCCAAGAAAAATTAATTCAGGAAAATTCAGACACAGAAGAATGTGAGGAAGGTCAAATTCCTGATGAGTTTTTGGATAAGGATGGAAACCCTACAAGAAAAGAGGAAATCAAGCAAGTTTATGTGCAAATGTTCCAAGAGGCAGGGGTGACTTCTACATGGAAATGGGAAGATTTTCATAGGATTATGAGAGATGATCCGCGATTTAATATGATGAAAAATATAGCTCCAAAGAAACAAATTTTCCAGGAATATGCCCAGATGCTGAAAAGAAAAGACAGAGAAGACGCAAAAAAGAAAAAACAAGTCGCAAGAGAAAATTTCATGAAAATGTTGGACTCATCAGGAATTTTGCGGGCTGAATCAAAATACTATAAAACGGCACACTTTTTCCAAGGAGATCCAAGGTGGAGAATTTTGGAAGAAAAAGAAAGGGAAGAGCTGTTCCAGGACTTTTTAGATGAGCTGGAAAGAAGAGACAGAGAAAAACAAAGGCAATTGAGAAAGCAACAAATGCAAAGTTTGAGGAAATTGTTGGATGATAGAGAGGATATTGATCATACCATGAAATGGGGAACCATACAGAGACTCCTGACTGAGCATCCATTATTTAAAGCTATTGACAAGTTGGATCAGCTAACAGTATTTAGTGAATACGTGCTGGATACAGAAAAGCAGGTAAGCGAGGCTAAAAGATTAGAAGAGCGCACAAAAGCGAGAAAAAGAAGAGAAGCTTTCAGAGAATTGCTGGAAGATTTAGTGAAAACAGGAGAAATCAATGCTGCCTCTCACTGACGGCCAATTGTCCAGAAAATAAAAGATGACCCCAGATACCTTAACCTGGTTGGCCAAGCTGGCTCTTCCCCTCAAGAGCTTTATTCTGACATAATCGAAAGAGAAAAAGAAAAAATAAAAGACTATAAAGAAGCCTTATCAGACTCTCTCCTCAATTTCCAAATAACCCCTGCCACCACGTATGAAGACATTTTAGAGCATTCAAGAGAAGCCCTCGATTCAATCCCAGACAACCTTCGCGTGACTGTTTTTCGCGTTCTTTACGATGAAGCCATGATTGATTTGAAAGACAAAGAAAGAAAAACCAAAAAAGAAATAAATAAATATGACGACTACTTAAAATCAAACGCAAATATTGCCTCAAATTCTACATATGCAGAATTCGAAAACGAAATTAAAGAAAAATTCGTGAATTTATCAGATACCCAGCTGAGAGATATTTTTAATAAATTTGTGGAAAAGTTAAAAGACGAAGAAGCAAGCGAAATTGAGCCAGGAGAAATAAAAAACAAAAAGAGAGACAGAAAGGATAAGGAGCATAAGAAACATAAACATGATGAAAAACACAAGCACAAGCATAGAAGTTCAAGATCCCCAGTAAAATTCATATAGAGTCATAAAAAGCATAAGCATAAACACAAGTATCAAGATTAACTGTAGTTTATTTAAGATCTACTATGGAGCCTAACTCTTTTAGTTTTGCCACCAATTCGTTGGCTTGGTCAGTTGGGAGCTGCTTTCCAATAAGCAAAGGTTCAGTTGCAATAGCTTCAACTTTATCTTTGGCATCTTTAAGTCCAATATTTAATATGTTTTTGACTTCTCTTATAAGTTTAAGCTTTCCTTCAGGGCTGAATCCTCTTACAATAACATCAAAATTGGTTTTTTCTTTTTCCACAGGTTTTTCTTCTTTTTTCTCTTGAGGAGCTTCACTGGCAGCTGCACTCATTTGAAATCCTCCTGCAATGACTTTTTCTAAAAACCCGCCTTGGAAATTTATATTTACTTTGATATTTTTCAGGATTTCGAAATTGTCTGGGGTAAGCTCTGGCCAATCTTTGGTTTTCTGGATTTTTGGAGTAAAGTCATTATAGAGAGCAGGGTCTACACCTACTGTTTCTTGATATTTGTCACGGAAAAGCTGATAGAGGATTTGCTGCTCTTCTTCAGACATTTCATTGATTACTTCGGTAAGAAGATTGACTTTTTTGAGTTGGAATGGAGATAAAGAAGCAAGAGCTGATTTGTATTGTCTAAATGATGATTACGATTCTCTTGTGGATTTGAGAACCTGAAGCTGCTCAGATTTAGTAATGAACCTTTTGATGCAATTTCTAATCATGAATCAAAATATTAGAAATGGAAGACTGGATGATTTTTTGGAAATTTTTAGTTTTTATGACTGCAATTATAGTTAAATTACCTGGTTTTGGCATTATAATTAAAATTTTTTAAAGTGAATGCTTATTATGGAGTTTACTGTTAAGAATAACTTAAAATCAAATATATTAGACAAAAAAAACGCAAAAATCATTATATTTATTTATAAAGCAGAAAATCATAAGAATTCTAATTATATCATAGTTCTAATAAACTTTTTTAATTTTAAAATTTATCACTCAAAAATTGTTTTGCTACCCACTTATATCAAGGATAAGGAAACACAATCACAAATCGCTCGGTTGTATTAATATCTTCACTAATATTCCCTACTGATCTTCTATAAAGGGCATTTATTTCAAAAAAATTATTCAGATTTCCATCACAAACCTCAAATACATATTTCACATAGTTTAAATATTCATTTTCCAGCAGTCTTCTATAAATATCTTTTAATCTATTGCATTCTTTTGCAGAAAATGAAAACTCGGCTGCTTTCAAACGTCTGAGTTCATTATAAACCATTCTTTGCAAATAGATCTGAATATCATCTTCAGAGACTTGATTTCCTTTAGCAGTTAACAGTTGATTTGTTGCATCAATGTCTCCTCCAAAGTAGTCATAAAGCTTTTCACAAGTCGGCAAAGGCACTTGCTTTCCTTGCAGATATTTCATCATATCTGATCTTGAAACAAATCCCATGGAAATAAAATTACTATACCATATTTTTGGGAAATTGAGCCTGTGTCTTTGCCTATCAAAATAATCTTTACAAGATTATTTCGTATCAATTCCTCGAAAACGAACAATAGTTGATTTATGTAATCATCATTATCTGCCATATGAAATGAGTCGAAATCATCCAAGAGTATTGTGAACGATTTTTCTCCTTTAAATATTTCATAATGAGCCTCAATGGCATTCAGCATACATTTCATAACATATCTTGGATCTGTAGCCCTTTTTTGAATTTTGGGAGTTTTAAATAAGTACTTATTAATGTTTCATTTTTCTTGATCTGTTTTTAATATATTGGAATCTTCGTAAATTCTTTCTAAATTTTCCAAATGATTATTATAAGCAACAGCAAAGGATTTGGCAATATCCATGCCGCAGCTTTCTATAATTTTTCTGTTGTGTTTAATCAGATATCAATTTGGATTTTGCTGAAGATATTGATTTATAAGAACAGTTTTTCCACATCTAGGAGGGCCTGTCAATACAGTTGGTGCAGTTCAATAAGAGGCGTTTTGAACAAATCCTTTTAATTCTTTTCTGATAAATGGATATCAGTCTCCAACTTCCTGCAAATCATTTATTTTGGTGCCAACATTTTTTATAGAAAGAGTTTTTCTCACTCCATGGGTAAGGGCATTTGCAATGCGATACATTTAATTATTATAGTCCCCCAGATTAATATTTTCAACAGTTCTCGGCTAATGTTTTGTTTTTGCTTTCCAATAGATTCAAAATTGACATAAGACAAAGTCAATTATGGGGTATCTATTTTATTGAAATCTTCTAATGACACTACCACTGTTAGCTATACCATTCTCATCACTAATATAATGCACAAATCTTGCAGAAAGCATATTTCTTGCAATTGATTTATACACAACACTTTGAACCTTTTTGTTGGCATAGTTTTCATAATCCATATATCCTGACTTCAGTAATTTTTTATAGACCTCCCTCAGTATATCGCTCTCTTCTGAGGTTAATGAAGACTCAGCAGCTTTCAAATATCTGAGATCATCGCTAAGTATTCGTTTTAAATAGATCTGAATATCACCTTCAGTATTTTGATCTCTATTATAAGTCAAAAGTTGGGACACTGCGTCAATATCTCCTCCAAAGCATTCATAAATCTTTTCACTGATTGCCAACGGCACTTTTTTTTCTTTTAGATACTTCATCATATCTGATTTTGATAAAAACCCTATGGACACAGTGCGCACATCATCATACTTTATCTCATTGCGCAAATAAAGAAAAATTAAATAAGGATTTTTGCCTATGAATATATTTTTTGCAAACCCTCCCATTTCGAATTGCCTAAAATATGTTAATAATTGAGTAATGTATTTATTACCATTTGCCAAGTTAATTGAATCGAAATCATCAAGAAGAATTGTAAATAATTCTTCTCCATTAAAGATATTGTGATGAGTTGCTATAGCATCATGTATACATCTGGTGATAGTATTATGATCTGCGCTGTTCAGTTTAATTCTTTGATTGATGAATAAATACTTATTGATGTTTCATTTATCTTGAGGGCTTTTTGGTATATCAGGATCTTCGTAAATTTTTGCTAAATTTTCCAAATGGTTATTATAAGCAACAGCAAAGGATTTAGCAATGTCCTATCGCAGTCTTCAACAATTTTTTGATTGTTCTTTATGATAAATCAACTTGGATGCTCTTGGAAGTATTGCTTTATAAGTGTTGTTTTTCCACATCTAGAAGGTCCTGTAAGCACTGTAGGTCTTCTTCATCAAAAGGCAGTCTCTTTAAAAATTTCGTATTCTTTTCTGACAAAAGAATATGGATCTCGACAATCATCTCTTATTTTTGCATCGTTGTAAATCTTGCATGGGAAAAGAACTTTTCTCAAGCCATAGCTGAGGGCACTTCCAATGCGATACATTTAATTACTATAATTGCCCCAACTTTAATTTTCCAATTGTATTTAGCAGTAATATTGTACAAAATATCACCTTTCTCTGTGAAGCATAAATCTTCAAATAAATTTCAAAGGATCTTTTAAAAAATTGTGTGTGTTTTAATAAGTTGAGTAGCATTCGGTCATATTTATTTTAAGCTGATTATGCATATTTTAAAATTTAACCCTTAATAAGATTAATTTAGTTAGATTTGGAGAGAAGCTCTTTTATCTCCTCCAGCTGCTTTTGATTTTCTTCTTTAAAAGCTGTGAAATTCTTGTTGATTTCTTCAATTTTCCCTAGAACTTCTTCTTTATCAGCTGATCTTACATCATCAACTTTCTTTTCAAGTCTCTTGATGTCATTAGAGTGGCTAGTATTTCCATTATTAATTGACTTTTGAATAGAAACCAGTCTAAGCTTCAATTCTCTGACTTTTCCAAGCCATGAATCAACTTCATGGGTCTGCTCTTGCTCTCCCAATACTTGAATATAAAGCGCTTGTCCCAATCCTCTTTTCCAATAGAGCAAGGTTTCAGCCTCAAGGACCATTTCAGCAAGTTCTTTGAGATCGGAAATTTCTCTGCCATCTTGAACTCTATCATAGGTATCACCCATGATTGAAATCAAGAGATTTAGCATTATCAATGGGTTTATCACTGAGGCGAGGAAGAAAACGATCCAATCAATTCCGGAGTATCCTGCTGTATCAAAATCTCCTAAGTCAAGTCTATAAGAAATAGTCAAGAAATCAGCAAAGCTGTTACCTTCTCCCTTTGTTATAGCAACAAAAATAAGTGAAAATGCAAGGGTTGAATAGAAAAGTAAGGCAAGGAAAGATGTCATATCAGAAAACACCTCCGATAATAAGTCAATAAGATATCTGGTTTTTTCGAATAAGCGGAAATAAGAAATCCCTCTAACCCAAGAAAGCATGGTCAATAGCACAAAAATGTTATCATTAGCTTCAAGCCCAATTTCTATGAGTAAAAGAATTGTATATATCACACAGGCAAAGCTTCTAGTCAAGTCTAAATAATTCCAAGGATCACCCCAATAGTCAAGTCCAGCAACGCTCATTTGGAATACTTCATAAGCAAGCAAAAACAGATTTATAACAAAAATAGGAGCCAAAAATGCAATGGAGCCTAAATAATTCGTAGTGTATATAGACAATAATAGCAAATAAGTGCCATATATCAGCCCTTGAATACGCATAATCCATCTGACTGTTTCCCATTTTTTATTAAGAATCACTTTTATAAACTTCGTTCTGAAAATATCTGGATTTGGGCAATCAATTAGGCTTTGTAAAAAGTTGACACTTCCTTCAGAGCCGATTTGGGTATCTAATTTGACATAGCTTTCACAAAACTGGATAGATTTTCCTTCATTTTTGTACATTTCTTTGGAAGCGAACCTGTCAGGAATAATTTCATTAGAGTTGGATTCTAATACAACTGGTAAACTTATTAAAGGATCAATAAATTTTGGAAGAGTGATATCTTTTGATGGGATTAGTAAACAATTGTAAAATTCGTTTAGATTTGCATAGCCTTTTTCATTTAATTTTGTAAGCAAGTCTTCAACTAAATATAAAGAATAAGGAGACTCATTAACTTTTTTCTCCAAAGAGCTTAGTATTATATTTGCGCAATCAGTGAAGTCTCTCTCAATGCATAATGACAAAGGATTTCTATTCATCTTAGAATTATAAATAGGCGATCCTAATTGGAATGCTTGCTTTAGATGTTTTGGAAGATTGAAATACGCATAAAGATGCACAGCATTCATTCTCATTGGTGCTATCAGCCATTTGTCCATCTCTGGATTATGCTCGACTTCTTCACCGTTTATAAGCTTAGCTATATAGCCAATAATCCCTTGGGATGATTTTTCTGGGCCGTAAAATCCAAAATTATCTGTGCTCATTGGATTTTCTTGGATAAAGATATTTGACTTTTCAACGACATACAAGGTTTTCTCATCTGGAGAGCAGTTGACAGCTAAGCAGAGATCATCATAAGTCAAATGCGTGATATATGAAAAATCACGGTAATTCCAAAATGATAATTTTTGATCAGTTGAAGCGACAATGAAGTATTCTTGGTCCTTTGAGAAATAAATCCCATTTATAGCTCCTGTATGGAATGTGATCGTTTTGTATAAAAATAGCTTATTGATGCTCCATATCTTAAACGTAGTATCCCAAGAACCAGATACAAGAACTTCGTTATTTCTTGATACTGCAAGACATTTAATTTTTTTTTCATGCCCTAAGAGCTGGCCTTTTTCTGAGCCAATATTAAGGTCATATAGGACGATTGACCCATCTTCACCACCAGTGATAAGTGTGCTTGAATCATGAGTTGTTGCTAGAGACCATACAGTGTTTTTATGCTTTCTAAATACATATTTTACTGGCCTTTCTTGATTAGTTGATGGATTTTTATACTCAGTCACAGTGATTCGATTTTCTGTATCCCCAGTTACATAATATTTTCCATCAGGGGTACAGCAAACTGCTTTAACAGTCACATTTGACAACTCATTGATGCTAAAAGGTTCATAAGTGTCGATATTCCACATAATCATCTGCTTTTGAGATGTACAAGTGATCAAGTAATTTTCATCTTGTGTTAGAGTCATTGCATAAATGCCAGCCTCATGCAAGAGTTCTTTGACCTTGACTTTTTTAATGGGGTCCCAAATAATCGCTTTTTTGTCGTTTGCGTTGGTGAAAATCAAGTCTTTTTTTTGTGAGTATAAGCAATTATAGACGTTTTCTGTATGGCCTGTTAATTTCCACTCGTTGTTAAGATTGACTGGAACTTTCCATACAAGAATTCTGCAATCTTCTGAAGTTGTATATATTGACCTTTGATCATCACTTAACATCATGGATTTGATCCAGTTTTTGTGCCCTGTGTACACAATTTCTCTTCTCTCATGATCTAATGACCAAATTCTAACAGTTGTATCATTGCTGGCAGTGATTACCACTTTTTCGTTATCCAAAAATTCAATATTTGACACTCTTTCTTCATGTCCTTCTAAATTTCTTAATAATTTCCAAGTCTTACAATCCCATATAAAGCAATTTGCATCATTGTCTCCAGCAGCTAACATTGATTTTGACTTGGAAAACTTTACGCTTCATACACTATTAGTCGGCCCATCAAGTGTTTGTAAGACATTTTTATTTTTTAAGTCATACACAAACACTCTTTTGTCAGCACCTCCCGTTGCAAGCCACTCTTCATCGTCAGAGACACTCATACATAGTGATCTATCTTCATGGCTATAAATAACTTCTGAGCTGCCATCAGCCATATCCCAAACCCTCACAGTTTTATCATCGCTACAAGTGTACATGGTTTTTTCGTCATTTGAGAAAAAGATTTCACTGATTTTATTGCTATGTCCTTGATATTTTTTAACAAGCTTGAAATCGCTCACCCTGTATTTGAAAATTATAGCATCTTTTCCTCCGACAAAAACATATTGATCATTGTTGTAAAGGGCAAGGGCATAAAGGCCATTATCAGAAAGTTTCACATCGTTAGTTACTTCTTTGGTTAAGCGATTACAGATACCGAGCCTTCCTTCTACACTGCAGAAGACAAAAGAAGACTTGTCTTTGGTTAAAAGGAGACAGTTACCTTTAAATGGAATTGGGATTTCATCTGGCTTCATTCTCATGATGTTTTTGAATATGTTCTGGATGTCGCTTCTGGAGTCATTTGCAGGAAAAGAAGTGAAAATGTCACCTAAATTAGGATTTGCTCTTAGTTTGAGCTCGATGTCTTGAGTTATTGTTGAGTTTGCGATACCGCTCAAAAGCGGAACTTTTAAGTCCATGGCCATAAATTATTATTAATCTTTTTAGGTCTTCCTTAGCTATAGATGACGAGGAATCTATGATTTTTTTAAGCTGAGTTAGAATTATTAAAGAAATGCCTTAGAGGATCTGCTCGCTTTTTTTTTTCTAATATCTTCATATCCATCTTGCAATTTAGAGGCATACTACTTTATGCAGATGAAATTGTCCTGATAGCAGAATCGGCTGGGCAGCTGAAGCAGAGGTGCTACTTGGTTGAAGGCTGGCTAAGTGAATACAAAATCAGCATTAACTCAGGATGCTTTAAAAAAATGGCCTGATCAAATATTGAAAACTCAACCGAAACTTCAGACAGAAACTGCCCAAAAATAATTTTTAAATTTACATATGCTTTCTATTTTTGAAAAATAGCTTGGGGGAAAGATTATAATTATTTTTATGTCTGAATGCTTTAAAAATTTCATTGAGTAGAATTATAAATAATATTTGAACATTTCCTTTTCAATTTGCTTGACTTGGGAAACTTATCATAATTTTCTGTAAAGTTTTATTTGACAAAAAAAAAACAAAAAATGCATCTATAGAAAGTAATGAAATTTAAGTATAAATATTAAGATGAAAAACTAAATAATATTTTGATTTTATCTTATCCAATTTCAATAATAAGAGTTATATAAGGCTCAATCAATGAATATATATAAAATTTACTTTGAATAGCTATGTACAGTGCATCTTTCCAGCAAACTGGGCAATCATATTCACAGCAGTTTACAATACAAATAAAGAAGAATTTTTTGTTTATATAATTTGAAGTGTTCAGCAAGATAATAAGAATAAAAATGAAATATTCTTATATTGTTTTCTAATGTTAATGGCTGCCAGTTCTTAAGAAATTCATTTTGCTGGCATTTGATGTGAGATTTATGTCCAAGAGTGAAATTACATATTTCTCTGTGAAACATCACTCTTCAAATAAATTCTAAATGATATATTAAAAACTGTTTTTTAAAATATGCTAAATTTCATTCAATCATATTTATTTTGAGCTAATTATACATATATAATTAAATTTTTAACCCTTAATAAGATTAATTTAGTTAGATTTGGAGAGAAGCTCTTTTATCTCCTCCAGCTGCTTTTGATTTTCTTCCTTAAAAGCTGTGAAATTCTTATTCATTTCTTCAATTTTCCCTAGAACTTCTTCTTTATCAGCTGATCTTACATCGTCTACTTTCTTTTCAAGTCTCTTGATGTCATTAGAGTGGCTAGTGTTTCCATTATTAATTGACTTTTGAATAGAAACCAGTCTAAGCTTCAATTCTCTGACTTTTCCAAGCCATGAATCAACTTCATGGGTCTGCTCTTGCTCTCCCAATACTTGAATATAAAGCGCTTGTCCCAATCCTCTTTTCCAATAGAGCAAGGTTTCAGCCTCAAGGACCATTTCAGCAAGTTCTTTGAGATCAGAAATTTCTCTGCCATCTTGAACTCTATCATAGGTATCACCCATGATTGAAATCAAGAGATTCAGCATTATCAATGGGTTTATCACTGAGGCGAGGAAAAAAACGATCCAATCAATTCCGGAGTATCCTGCTGTATCAAAATCTCCTAAGTCAAGTCTATAAGAAATAGTCAAGAAATCAGCAAAGCTGTTACCTTCTCCCTTTGTTATAGCAACAAAGATAAGCGAAAATGCAAGGGTTGAATAGAAAAGTAAGGCAAGGAAAGATGTCATATCAGAAAAAACTTCTGAAATTAAATCAATAAGATATCTGGTTTTTTCGAATAAGCGGAAATAAGAAATCCCTCTAACCCAAGATAACAAGGTCAAAAGCACAAAAAGTTTTTCATTAGCTTCAAGCCCAATTTCAACGAATAAAAGTATAGCATATATCACACACGTAAAACTTCTGGTTAAATCCAAATAATTCCAAGGATCACCCCAATAATCAAGTCCAGAAACACCCATTTGGAATACTTCATAAGCAAGCAAAAACAAATTTATCACAAAAATAGGAGCCAAAAAGGCAATGGAGCCTAAATAATTCGTGGTGTATATAGACAATAGCAGCAGATATGCGCCATATATCAACCCTTGAATACGCATAACCCATCTAACTGTTTCCCATTTTTTATTCAGGATCACTTTGATAAATCTTGTCCTGAATATATCAGGATTTGGGCAATCAATAAGACTTTGTAAAAAGTTAACACTTGCTTCAGAGCCGATCTGGGTATCTAATTTGACATAACTTCCCCAAAACTGAATTGATTTTCCTTCGTTTTTGAACATTTCTTTAGAAGCGAACCTATCAGGAATGATTTCATTTGTGCTAGATTCCAAGGCAACTGGTAAGTTTACCAAAGGATCAATGAATTTTGGAAGAGTGATGTCTTTTGATGGAATTATTAAATAATTGTAAAATTCGCTGAGATTCGCGTAGCCTTTTTCATTTAATTGTATAAGCAAGTCTTCAACTAAGTATAAAGAATAAGGAGATTCATTGACTTTTTTCTCTAACGAGCTTAGGATTATATTTGCGCAATCGGTGAAATCTCTTTCAATGCATAAAGATAAAGGATTTCTCTTCATTTTGGAGTTGTAAATCGGAGATCCTAATTGGAATGCTTGCTTCAGATGGACTGCAAGATTGAAATAAGCATAAAGATGCACAGCGTTCATTCTCATTGGTGCTATCAGCCAATTGTCCATCTCTGGATTATGCTCGACTTCTTCATCGTTTATTAGCTTAGCAATATAATCGATGATTCCTTGGGATGATTTTTCTGGTCCGTAAAATCCAAAATTGTCTGTGCTCAATGGATTTTCTTGAATAAAGATATTTGACTTTTCGACCACATACAAGGTTTTTTCATCTGGAGAGCAGTTGACAGCTAAGCAGAGATCGTCATAAGTCAAATGCGTGATATATGAAAAATCACGGTAATTCCAAAATGATAATTTTTGATCAGTTGAAGCAACAATGAAGTACTCTTGATCCTTTGAGAAATAAATCCCATTTACAGCTCCTGTATGGAATGTGACAGTTTTATATAAAAATAGCTTATTGATGCTCCATATTTTAAAAGTGGCATCCCAAGATCCAGATATGAGAACTTCATCATTTCTTGATACTGCAAGAGATTTGATTTTTTTAGTGTGTCCTAAGAGCTGGCCTTTTTCTGAACCAATATTAAGGTCATATAGGACGATTGATCCATCTTCACCACCAGTAATAAGTGTGCTTGAATCATGAGTTGTAGCAAGAGACCATACAGTGTTTTTATGCTTTCTAAACACATATTTTACTGGTCTTTCTTGATTAGTTGATGGATCTCTATACTCAGTCACAGTGATTCGATTTTCTGTATCCCCAGTTACATAATACTTCCCATCAGGGGTACAGCAAACTGCTTTAACAGTCACATTTGACAACTCATTGATGCTAAAAGGCTCATAAGTGTCAATATTCCACATAATCATCTGCTTTTGAGACGTACAAGTGATCAAGTAATTTTCGTCTTGCGTTAGTGTCATTGCATAAATCCCAGCCTCATGCAAGAGTTCTTTGACTTTGACTTTATTAATTGGGTCCCAAATAATCGCTTTTTTATCATTTGCATTGGTGAAAATCAAGTCTCTTTTCTGTGAGTATAAGCAATTATAGACGTTTTCAGTATGGCCTGTCAATTTTCACTCATTGTTAAGATTGACTGGGACTTTCCATACAAGGATTCTGCAGTCTTCTGAAGTTGTGTAAATTGACCTCTGGTCATCACTCAACATCATGGATTTGATTCAGTTTTTATGCCCTGTGTACACAATTTCTCTTCTCTCATGATCTAATGACCAAATTCTAACAGTCGTATCATTGCTGGCAGTGATTACAACTTTTTCATTATCTAAAAATTCAATACAAGACACTCTTTTTTCGTGTCCTACTAAATTTCTCAGTAATGTCCAAGTTTTGCAATCCCATATGAAACAGCCTGCGTCATTGTCTCCAGCAGCTAGCATTGATCTTGACTTCGAAAACTTCACACTTCATACACTATTAGTCGGCCCATCAAGCGTTTGCAAGACATTTTTATTTTTTAAGTCATACACATACACTGTTTTGTCAGCACCTCCCGTTGCAAGCCACTCTTCATCGTCAGAGACACTCATACATAGTGATCTATCTTCATGGCTATAAATAACTTCTGAGCTGCCATCAGCCATATCCCAAACCCTCACAGTTTTATCATCACTGCAAGTGTACATGGTTTTTTCGTCATTTGAGAAAAAGATTTCACTGATTTTATTGCTATGTCCTTGATATTTTTTAACAAGCTTAAAGTCGCTTAGCCTGTATTTGAAAATGATAGCGTCTTTTCCTCCGACAAAAACGTACTGGTCGTTATTGTAAAGGGCAAGGGCATATAGGCCATTATCAGAAAGTTTCACATCATTAGTTACTTCTTTGGTCATGCGATTGCAAATTCCAAGTCTTCCTTCTACACTGCAGAAGACAAAAGATGACTTGTCTTTGGTTAAAAGGAGACAGTTGCCTTTGAATGGAATAGGGATTTCGTCAGGCTTCATTCGCATGAGATTTTTGAGAATGCTTTGGATGTCGCTTCTGGAGTCATTAGCAGGGAAGGAAGTGAAGAGATCTCCAATATTAGGGTTCGCTTTGAGTTTGAGTTCTATGTCCTGAGTAGTCGATGATTGTCCAAGACTTCCCAGAAGCGGAACTTTTAAGTCCATACCAGCCATAATTTATTATGACTCTTATTAGGGTTTTAATAGTTATGAATTTTTAGAAGCGCTGCTTCCTTTCAAGCAATAAATAAGTTTTTATTAATGAGCCAATTTTCTTATTTTACAGTTATTTTTATTTTTTAAGTGTATGTTAAAAAATAAATAAAACTTGTCAGATTTCTTGGGTTCTGGGCACTTTGGAAGCACTTCACACATCAAATCTCATAAGTTATATATGGTGACACTCATCTTTAAATATTGCATCACCATTAGACTTTCGTGCTTTCCATGATTAACTGCTTATTATGCCTTTTGGGTATGCCTGCTTTAATCTGAATTTTAATCATCATTTTAGCTTTGGGAAAATCCTTCAATTTATTCGGAAATCAAATTGAATTAGCCAGATACTTCCAGAAATCCATTCTTGAGCTGAAATCTAGCACTTCGCGTCGTTTTATTTGATTTTCTGCACAAATTCAATAATAATGCTAAACTCACAATCAAAAGTGGCTCAAGAAGTAAATTTTGGTAGAATTCTCTTGCATCACTTAATAATATATTTCTGAGCTGTTCTGATGGAGTTTGGAAAATAAAAATTTCATAAATGGCAAATTACTTCTAATTAAATGAAAAATCTTAAGCAGCAGCATTCAATAAAAATTTCTGTATATATATGAGTAGCCAACTCAGAGTGTTAAAATTAATTAGATTAAAATAACAAAAATTTTACTTAAAATTAAATTACCCATTTTAAATATGAATATCTATTGTGGAACTTAATTTCAACACAATGGTGAATAATTTATTATGATGAAAATTCTTCTATTAGGGTCTTTAGGCTTAATATTTGCCAAAGACCTTGAATTCTATGATCATGCTGTTAAAAGCTATCCTTCACGCTTCACTGATGATGCAGTAGCCTGCTCTAAATTTGTTTGTAAGACACCAGACATTACATTCAGTGAAGATACTTGTGTGTATTTAGACATGCCAAATTCAACCTACTACACTCAGCCATGCACAAACAGTGCCTTATCTTGCCAATCTGGCCCTGAAAACAATTCTACCTGCAAAACTCCTCCAAACTTCGACTCAAACGCGTTTCCAGGTGAAGCTTGCTATACATCAGATGACTGTTCGGTTCAAGATTACGGCGGCTGTGTCAACTCCATATGCCAAGGAGCCCCTGAAAATTCTGCATGCAACTACATTTGGCAATGCAGCCCAGGACTTACATGCAACACTGCTACATCTACCTGTGTCCCTCAAATAAAAATTGGAGAAAAAGGCTGTGCTACACTTAATGATTGCGTTAATAACGCAGCTTGCAATATCACCAATGGTATTGGGACTTGTTTTGAGGTTGGATCTTTTAAGCCTCATGATTTTGTAGGTGATTGCAATTTGAGAAATGTTCAAACTGGGACTAGCAACTTATGCTCCTCATGGACTTGTGCGTTGAACAATAATAATAGAAGGCTTCAATGTTTAGATCTTGTCACATCAGCTAAAAAATTGCCAATTAAATGTACAGAGCAAGGAAACTCTGCATGCGTGTCGACTGAGGATGATGCATTGGGAATTCAAGTTCCAGGGGATTGTGAATGCGGATATAATCCTACTGGTGACTCTTATTGTGCATTGCTCCCTGGGGATAGCCAGTATCAAGCATTTATTAAACAGTCAAATAAATGGTTTCAGAGCAAAGGCATTCTCCTATGCAATACAGCTGGAAGATTGAATTTGCTTTGCATGAAGACGCATTGGGATTCAGACAATTATAACAAGTACGTTTACTATTATTATTTGATTCAGAATTATCCTTTGCTGCAATCAAGCCCCAGCTGTGTATTGGACACTATGCTAGAGTCCTATGCAGAGGCAAAAAAGAATTATAATGGTGGCGATGATAATAGTTCAGATGCCAGCACTATTAAAGCATGGGTAGCAATCGCGTTGGCTTTTGCTGCTCTTTAAAATAATTCAATGAAAATTTGAATTTCATTAGTCATTTGTAATCTTTATATTAATATTTAATAAAAATATATACCATACTAATTATTTTTGTTGCTGAAGATTTTTATTAAAATTTATATTCTTAAGTAAGAATATTATGAGTGTATTTTCGAGTTTAATGATATGGATTGGCAGTAAATTCTTGGCAAGATGTGAATTTTTTTAATGTTTTACACTTAATTTTAGATTCATGATGACAGGCTCAATCTATATAAGATTATTAGCTCAAATGATTATGCTAAATCAACAAGTTAAATGTATTTTGAGTTACTTCAGATTTTTTAAAGCATTAATAGTTATATAAATATATTTGGGTTTAATAATGAAACGAACTAAATCAATTATCATTTGATAAATTAAATGGAATCATCCAGCTCTGATTCTTCTTATAGTGATTCTAGTGATATAGAGAAGCTTGATCCCAGCTATTTTGCTAATGCATCCCAAAATATAAAAAATGATCAAAACCCCAAGCCAAGTATTCAAAGTATAAAAAGATCCCAAAAATCAATGAGTTCTTCATCAAGTTCTTCAAGTCTTTTAAATGAAAATAACAAATCCTCTAGCAAAGAGCCTAACGCAAGGCAGCAACAAATTCCTCAAGTAAATATTGATGCAGCTGGTATGAGTGAATCTGATAAAGACATTGAAAGAAATCAAAAACAGTCTTATGTCCTCAAATTAAGTATGCTGCCAGCTCAGCCAACTCCTGCAAGAAAGCTAGACTCTCCTAATAATGATCCAATTTTTGCAAAAAATAAGAATAATCAAGAGTATGCAATGGAAATGAAAGCAAATAAAAAAAATAAGCAAGAAAGTGAGCTAATAAATATTGAAGAGGAAAAAAGAAATGGGAAGAGTAATCAAAAAACTTGGAATGTTAAAAAAGAAAAGCCGGGGGAGAATAAGGAAAATAATGTGATAAGGGTAGAGGATATCAAAATTCAGACAGAATCTTTTGAAAAAGCGAATAATAAAGATGAGCCAGAAAATGCCCAAAAGAAAAAAGATAATGTCAAAATGTCCACAAATAAAGAAAAAGAGCCGAAAGAAGAGGATAAGAGTAACAATAAAACGACTGAGAAATTAAAATCGTCAGAAATAGTAGAAAATCTGAACATCAAGCCAAAGATTCCCCCAAAAAATTCCCCTAAAGAGAGAGATTCAGTCTCATCTATTGACAGCAGACCATCTGTTCGAGGCAAAAAGCAAAAATTTAGATTTGATTTCCCAGAAGATTCAGAAATACAAGAACAAAGCAAGTCCAAATCTTCGGCAAATCCAAACCAAAACAAAAATAAAAAGGCTGCATTATCTCAAAAATACGGAAACATGGATAGCTCCATTTCCTCTTTGTCATCTTCGTCTTCCTCTGAAGACTCCAAAGAGTACAATAAAACCCCAGCCAAAAAACCTGAGCAACCACAAGAAAAGCGGCAAGATAAGCCCAATTCTCCTCTGTTCAAATTAAACGCCGATAAGAAAAAAGAAAACCCCAAGGTCGAAGTTTCTATTAAAAATGAGCCTGAGCCTGAAATTATTGACAAAAAAATCCCTGAACTTCCATCAGCCGTTCAAGTTGCAAGAAAATTGAAAAATAATCCCAGTGACTTGCAAAACGAAGAAGTCAAAGCTATAGAAGATCTTCAGCTTGAAGAACCCCCAGTAGAAAAATTTCATAAAGAAATAGGATTAAATATTCCCAAAAAGCGAAATGAAGAAATTGCTAATGCTGATATTGATGAAATAAAATGATACACATTTGAAGATGCTTTATGCATATTCAAAACTTTAGATCTCCCTAAAAGTTCCTCAAGAGTAAATATAAATCCAAGCTTTTTTGCCAGATTATGTGGATGCTGTGGGACAAGTACAGTAAGGCTGAAAAAAGAGCAAGCAGATGACTGTGACAAAATCATAAGTTTTTCTGAGACAGTTTTTAAAATGTCTCAAGTATTCCACAAAAGTTTATTATTAAGTGTTTATTGTTGCGTTACCAATGAAAGTTCTTGGCCTCATTCCTTCAAAAAAATTGGAATTTCGAATTTTGACAAAGAAATGAAGCCCAGAGGTATCCCACAATATTTGATATTTATGCTATTTTTTAC
Organism: Blepharisma undulans; assembly: GCA_949751825.1. Classification (NCBI taxonomy): domain Eukaryota; phylum Ciliophora; class Heterotrichea; order Heterotrichida; family Blepharismidae; genus Blepharisma; species Blepharisma undulans. The sequence goes on from CATKHM010000073.1 coordinate 45,342, forward strand.
AAATTTTTTCACAAAAACAGCAAAAGGAATATTTGATGCTTCCAAAGATAAAGGATTCCCTTTTGCTCCTTGCCTTTTCAAGCTAGGAGATATTGCTATAAAAGTACTGAAGGAAAATAATCTCAATAAATTCATAAAATCAAACAATAAAACCTTTGAGGTCATTTTTTTCTTTTATGTAGGAATTGTGCTTTATTGATATAAAAATTTTACCCAAAGCAATTTCGATATGAACCAATTTGACAGCATTTATAGTAAAACCTTAAAAAAAGCCATGGGAGGTCCAAATGACCTCATATTGTCCGCAAGATCAACTTTTACAAAAGAAAACAAAGAAAAGAGTATATAAATAAAAATTAATTAATTAGTCTGACTTCTTCCCAAGGTACTTGAACTTGGTGAACGATTTCTAATTGAAATCAATAAATTACGAACTGATTGTCCTCTTTGTTTATTAGTAGGACTAATAGATTTTGCTTTCACATTAATAAAAACATTTGAATGATGACGATGCTTCTTTATATCTTTTGGGTGGCAATAAGAAATCTTGGGGTCTGAAGGGTTCCCAGATTTGAATTTTTCTTGGGTATTTTGCCAAGACATATTGGAAAGAGCAGTCAAAGGAGTATTTTCGATTGAGACTGGGTTTGATTCTGAGCTGCTATAATATCGGTTTAATTTTCCATAAAAATCACTCGATCTGATCATGATAGGATTTTGGATTTTTGTGAAGTTTTGCTCAATTTTTGTGGGTGAAGATGTGTCAGACTCTTGAGTCATGGTTCTAATCGGAATCAAACTGATAGACCTAACTTTTATTTGCTGATTTGAGCTATCATTTTCTTCTGTATTTAAATTCAAGCTGATTTTTTTCATCAGTTTTTCTTTAGTAGCGCTCATAATCGTAATTGCGCGATTATTTTTCCTCATCAATTCATTCGCTTTTATAATTGCAAAAGGATTAGCATTCACATCTTGGCCATAAAGGAGTTTCTCTTTTCCTGTCACATTTATTTTAACAATAGACCTTCGTGGAGATTTCTCTTGAGAATTCCTTGTTTTTTGGTCACTTACATTTGAATCAAATGATTTATTGAACTCTTGGCTGCTAAAAATTTCGTCATTCATTTTATTAAAAATTAATTATCTAATTTTTTTAACTTTTCATTAATTCTTCCAATTAATATCGACACATTGAGGTTCCCATGATGGATTTTTTTCATGACTCCTACGATTTCTTTTATTACTTCTTCTCTTAGCTTGTATTCTTCCTCTGACATTTTTACAGCCTCCCCATTCATGCTTTTGATTTTTTCTTCTAATTCTTTCAAATTATTCAGCTTTTTCGCGAAATTTATGACGTAAATTAAATTTGAGCGATCAGAAATAGGGAGTTGGCTTTCTGCTCTTTGACAAATTTTTTCCCATTCTTCGATAGAAGATTTGGGAAATACTTGACGGTCGTCTCAGACTTTTAGGACTTTTCTTATGTCTTGGATTTGGGTTGGGTTTGTGGCGGAAATAGAAAAGGCCCGGGGCAAGGCGAAATTGAACATGGATTTTAACGTTTCGTTGTGGGATTGCTGGATAATATCATTTGCGAGGAATAAAAATGCAATTTTTTGTGG
>CATKHM010000074.1:4303-36199 GCA_949751825.1 Blepharisma undulans
AGAAATCTGGATTTCATAATCAAGAAAATGTATAATCAATGATTTATTTGAAGGAATTAATTACCAAGTTTAATTTATATTAACTTTCTGGTTTTATGGCTTCGAAAAATGAATTCTGAAGAGTTAAATCCATTTGCCTTGAGAAAACATGCTAAAAATGAATATGAAGCTCCATTTATAAATTATTCATATCTTTTATCATTTGCACAGCTGCTAAGAATTGTCGATATAATTATTAACTTGGTGAGTATTCTCTCAAGAGCTGTTCCCGATTGAGAGTTAGTTCTGCTTTATAGTATTTCATATGCTCTCTTTGATTGCCTTCTAGAGTTGTTAAATCAATATCATTGAGGAGAAAAGTTAGAGCTTTACGAAGCCGGTAGTATTTTCGGAGTAAATGATCCTTTATAAAGTAGATTTCATCTTCAAATAGCTCATCATTCATTTTTCTATGTGCAATAACAGTTAGGTGCGTAAAAATTTCTCGTGCAATTTCTTCTATATCTTCTTGAGGTAAATTATTCAAATCTAAATGCCAATATTTTTCTACGGATTCAACCAGAGGTTTATACATTTTTCTGCTGAAGTTATCATCTTTTTTGATTTTTGCCAATTCATCATCAAAAGGCGAGTTGCTTGAATTCTGTTGAGTACGTTCTATTAAAACATGAGCTGAAGATTTACCTGAGATTTCTTCATCAGCATTTTTATAAGGAATAAAGCATGATAAAAGTGACTTAAACAATTCCATTTGTAATAATTTTTATAGTCTCTAGAATAACATTAATAGAATGCAAATAAGAAGCAGGATGGATAGGCAAAATTCAGATATAAGTCTTAATTTCTAATGTATAGTTAAATATCCATTCTTATATTATTAGAATTCTGGGTTTTCCTAATCAAGAAAATGCATAATCAAAGGCTTATTTGAAGGTAATGATTGCCAAGATTATTATATAGTTACTTCCTGGTTTCAAGGCTTCGAAAAATGAATTTAGAAGAGTTAAATCCACTTGCCTTGAGGAAAGCACATTAAAAGTGAAGGAGAAAGTTCCATTTATAAATATTCATATCTTTTAGGCAGATCAAAAGCTATTAAACGAGGGTAGTCAGTATATCTCATTGCAAAAGTTTATGCATTAATAAAATGATTAAAGCAATTGATATTAACCCCGAGTATTTAATAATGCGTCCAGATAGATAAACTTTGGATATACCCAGAATAAAATCCATTAGCACAACTATAATAATTGTAAAAATTCTTTATGTTATGGATTTTCTTCCTATTTCAAGCAACTAAACTATTTTTTGGCAGTGAAATCAACTATAAAAAATGTATTTTTAATGGATTTTCTCAAACTTTGTACCAAAAGTTAAATGCTGGTTTCTGTTGGGTAAATCATTTTATTATTAGATTCTTCGTGACATCTGAATTCATCTTTTGGGTTCAAGCTAAAATTGCGAAAGAATAAACCACTTTTCTTTATCAATAAATCATGGATTTCAGCAATTGCAATTTTTTATTAGCAGTCTTCCTAAGCAATCATTAAAATTTATGACATTATGCGCTTCAATAAATTAGTAAATTCTCTGCATATTCATAGCCATCATCATTATCATCAAGAAATTAAATTTTTTGTCCATTTGATTATGGGTGTTCAAAAAAGACAATCTGATGAATTTCAGATTTTTCAAATTTTCTCTGTGAACTCGAATGTGTTCTGGTCGCATATTTATGAATTTGCATATGAAAGTGTAATCTTTGCCATTCTCAGCTTTTTTCGGATAACTAATAAAGCAAATTGGTCTTGCTAGCAACAAGGGCACTTAAGATCCTTCCATACGACATAATTCATGGAGTGATTGCTGTGGCATTGATATCTTTACTTTTATTATCAAAAAATTCATATATGACATTTACACTTATAAAATTCCAACTGACCAGCTCCACACCATTTACCAATTTAAAACAGTTCAACTTTCAGATATGATTCAAAGAAAAAAATTCACTTATAGTTGAATTTTATTTTAGGTTAAAGGACAATTTGAAAATGTTTTTGTCAACAGAATGATGGAATCATACAAGATGCAACATGAAATAATTTCAAAATTTTGGATTGCTCTTATAATTGCAAAAAATTATCCAATTAAACAATTATAGAATATGATAGAATCATTATGATGGATTGAGAGAAAATTGCAAAATTTTTGATAAATCAGCGTAATTTGCAGAGAAAAAAGGAATTTCTACCTTTGTTTATTGGAAAGCATAATTAGTCATTAAAATATATAATCTTATTTTTCTTTAGAATTCGTTTGACATAAGGCGCTTTTATGCTATAATAAGACCATGTTGGTGGTTGTTCTGCCTTTGTAAGCTGTAATATCTTTTTGGTCGAACTTTTTGGAATTATTGGAAATTCCGTTGGTATAACCTTCAATACTCTTGACGCTCTCCTAATAATTTTCCTTTTATTTTCACTAGGAAATTTAATAACACTTCCTCTTCTCCCTTGCGGCGTACAAGATCTTGTAATTCTATCAAGAATTTTCGAGCTTTCTTCTGCACTCAGTTTTATATTTGTTTTATCCAAAAAAGAACTCGGCGATCCACTTTGGTTTAATTTCTCCAGAGATTTTAATACACTTTTATTTGCAATATATACAGGCTGTGTTTTATCTAAATTTTCAGAAATTTGTGTATAATTATATTCATCTTCTAGATCATGCTCAGTTTCAACAGACTTTTGTACGAATTTCGATACTTTTGTTCTTCTGAAATCAGTTTCTCTGTTCTTTTCTGTGAAAAATGTGTGGGTTTGTCTGGCTTTTACACTGAAAGTTCCGAAACTGGAGTTTAAAGTGTCGTTTAAAGAGCTGGCGGATGGGACTATTTCTAAACATCGTCTTGCTTTAAAAGTTCTCATAATAATAGTAAAATCATTGTAAAATTATGATAAAAATGCATAAATTTTGAAATATATTATTTAAGGCAACTTATATAATAAATTTAGTTCTAAATTTCTTGGCGTTGAATCACCATTTTATATTGATTATCAGGAATGTTTTCTTCAAAGGTAATCAGATTTTCTTCTCGCATTATTGGTCTTCGTAGATTTGTAAGCTCGCAGTCAAGCTATCAAGCAAACTATAAATGGATTCCAAAAGCAGCTTTAGTTGCAGGGGTAGGGTTAGCATCATTGAGTCCGATTTTCTGTGATGATAATCATCAAGATATCATTGCCTGCAAAGAAAGTGAACTTATTGATGGAGTATTGAAGAAAATTCAAGTAGGAGAAAACCCAGAAAATTATATTGTAATTGCCAAAGTCAATGGATCTGTTTATGCAGTAAGTGGAAAATGCTCTCATTACAATCTTCCTTTAAATGCAGGATACTTAGATGGCTATACTTTGGTATGCCCATTCCATGGAGCTCAATTTGATATTCGCACTGGAGAATTAATTGGCTCACCAGGTTTGAAATCACTTCAATCCTATGAAGTGAAAATTTCTGATGGAAATATAATTGTAAAAATTCCAGATGCAAAAATCAATGAAGTGACAGCATCTATTGACAGCAAAAGAATGGTAAAACAAGACCCACAAAACCAAACTTCATTTGTTATTATTGGTGGAGGTGCAGCAGGCGAATCAGCCGCAGAATCACTTAGAAAAGAAGGATTTACAGGCAAAATCACTATTTTAACCAAAGAAGCAATTCTCCCTTATGACAGAGTCCCTGTCTCCAAAGGCTTCAAAAATGACGCCCCTCTATTAAGAAACCAAAGCTTTTACGATGAATATGGAATTGAAATAAAAACCAACTCAACTGTCCGACAAATTGATAACAAAAATAAAACCATCAAACTCGCCAATCAAGAAGAAATTCCTTATGACAAACTTCTAATTGCATCCGGATCATCCGCAAGAATCCCTGGTCCTTACAGAAATTTAGCAGAAAATTTTGAAGGAGTTTTTACCTTAAGATCATCTGCAGACAACAGCAAATTCAGATCTGCCTTATCAAGTGCTAAAAATGTCGTTATCATTGGATCTTCATTTGTAGGACTCGAAGCAGCAACTTCAATTAAGCGTGCAAACCCTGAAGTCTCTGTAACAGTTATGGACATAGAAAGCTCTCCATTAGAAAGAGTTTTCGGCAGAGAAATTGCTCAGCAGATTATACAGTCACATTCATTAAGTGGTATTAATTTTATTCTTGGAAAAAGTGCAAGAGCAATAAAAACAGTAGGTGGAAAAATTTCAAGTGTAAGCTACATGCATGAAGAAGCAGTTGAAATGAAGCCAAAAGAAATTGAACTAAAAGCGGATCTACTTTTATTAGCAACTGGGGCTGCAATTCAAACAGATTTTGTCCCAGCAAGTTTATTGAATTCAGATGGCAGCGTCAGAGTAAATAATCATTTGCAGACAATTGATCCAAATATATATGCAGCTGGAGATATTGCATCTTTTTATAGTTGGCTGTCAGAAAATCAGGAAAGAGTTGAACATTGGCAAGTGGCTCAAGACCAAGGAAGAATTGCTGCTAACAATATGCTTGGAAAAGGAGCTTTTTATAGGTCAGTTCCATTTTTCTGGACAAATCAATTTTTAAATGTGCAGTTTGTAGGGTTTAGCACTGGGTATGATTTTACATATACAGAGACAAAAGAAGAAGGAACTCCACTGAAAACAGGGAGAATTACTTATTTTTATAAAAACGGAAGGTGCATTGGAGCTGCAGCTGTAAATTCGCCAGGAGCAATTATTAAGCTGAGAATTGCACTTGACAGAGGATTAATGCCGACTAAAGAAGAACTTGTGTCAAAAACAGCGAGTTATGAAACCATCGCACAAAGGGTGAAAGAAACTAGTCCTTGTGGATGTGCTAAAGGAAAAGCTTGCTGCAAAGGGAAAAAGTAAGATAAACTTTTAGTTATAATTTTCTTATAATAAATGATATTATGCTTTCATTAAAAGCTTAAGCTCAGAAAGCCAAAATCTAACTTTTTAAAATTTTGATATTGAGATGCACGGTTAATATGCCATCTTTCTTGTAATTTATTGAATGGCATCAGTCAAGCGAAAGGTACCAGCACAGCCTAAGAAACTCGACCTCAAGTTCACAATTGACTGCTCAAATGTGGTAGAGGACAAAGTCATCATTATGAGAGACTTTGAAAAATACCTAAGAGAAAGAACAAAGGTCAATGGAAAGAAAGGAAACCTAGGCACCGATGTCAACCTCTCCAGCAACGCCACATCCATCATCGTCCAGAGCTCAGTTCCATTTTCCAAGAGATACTTGAAGTACTTGACAAAGAAATACTTGAAGAAATCCAAGATTGCTGACTACTTAAGAGTAGTTGCCACAGACAAGACCAAGTATGAGCTTAAATACCTCAAGATTTACGGAGAAGAAGGAGAAGAGGAATAAACTTATTAAGCCTTTTATTAGAGTCATCTTCTCTAATCTTTAATTATCGAGGCAGATATCAGGTCTCAATCGAGTTCTATTGATATCATAAATAATGCCTATTAAATTTAATTGGTTTCTATGCTTATAAGCATTGAAAATTTTTCTTATTTTGACCCAAAGAGAAAATATTTTATTTAAAGCCAAAATTTATAAAGAAATCATATGTTTTAGGCTTCAAAGTAATTAAAATTATATAAAGTACACTAAAAATATAATATAAAATGACTTATAACCAAAGAGAACTTGGAATAGGCGCTGGGATTTGGGTATCAGGGATTTCCTTAGTTGTAGCAAGCTATATATCATTAAGTATGATTTATGAGAATCACAAAAATAAATATTTTTATGAAGCTCAGAAAATGATTGATTTCGTTTATTTTGCTCCAATCATTATAGGATGGCCAACATGGGTGATTCTTTTATTGGGAACTGAAGGAGGAATTTTTGAATATATCGTAGATATATATAAAGCAATGATTTTTTACTTCTTGATTTCGTATGTTCTGGCAATGATTGGAAGAATTTCAGAAGGAAAAGGATATGTGTATAGTGAAGAAAAAATGATAAATTCATTTTTAAGTATTGAAAGAACTGGTTTTTTCTTTTTGTTCTGTGGGAAAATCAAATTGAGGAATAAAAAGTGAGTAAAATCGTTTTTGTTTTATGTGAGACTAATTGCGATTTTATATATAGTAGCCTATATATGCATTTTTATAGCAATTTTGTTATTGCTATATGTTGATGGAGATAATCTGCATTATGGTGAAATAGACCCAAATTATGGTTATTTTTGGATAAATATAACGATTATTTGTGTAACTATTTTGTCTTCGCATGCTTTGTATACTTTTATTCACACAATTAAAAAAATCCCTAATTTAAAAGGATTCAGAATTAAAAGCAAATTTTATGTCATAGAAGTTTTTGCTATGCTGATACAAGTTCAACCGTTGATTTTTGGTGCGTTTGCGAAATGAAATTGAATTTCTGACAATAATACATATGAGGTTGATGAGATTGCTAGCTTTACATCAAATTTTATATTATGCATCGAAATGGTGATTTTTGCTTTTATGCTAAAAATTCTATTTCCCTATACCGATTATATTGCTTTACCTGATTCTTCTGCTGAACCATTGAAAATCTAATTATTTAACTATTATTTAATAATTTTTCAGATGATAATGTATTATATAATAGGTGTATGAGGCAACTCAGCGTATTCTTTTGACTGCATTTCAGTAAGTCTTGATACAGTTCTATCAAAAGCAAAAACTTCATCAAATTCTGCACCTTCTTCTGTATAAAGCTCATCAATTCCTACTTCTGCTGTGCATGTTAATTTTACTTTTCTATTATAAAGCTCATCAATTAGCAAAATAAACCTTCTCATAATGTCTCTTCTATATACAGAAAAAGTAGGCACCCCAATCATTATTACATGACTGAAATGCTGAGCAATTGAAATATAATCTGCAGCTCCCAAGGCTTCTTCACATAGCTCTTTAAACGTAAAAACCCCACATCCATTTGCTGAGTTTTTACATGTCAAAGTTCTCCCTTGCATTACAGGAATAGTCAAAGGTGCACCTTTTTCTTTTCCAGCAACCTTTAAAAACATTTTTTTGGCTTCTTGCTCTGCAATAGTGTCATTTGGTCATATAAAAGTTCGAAGATGTTCTTCTTCCCCTCCATATCGATAATCAACTTCAGAGTTCATATCAATAATTTTGCAATTATTTTTCAAATCATCAATAAACGGTAAAAATAAAAATCTCTGCAGGCCATTATAATACAAGTCATCTGGTGGCCTATTCGAAGTAGCAAAAATAGCGACTCCTTCTTCTCATAATTTTCCAAATAATCGTTTTAATATCATAGCATCCGCTATATCAGTGACCTGAAATTCATCAAAACAGAGTAATCGGGCTTTTTTGGAAATTTCTACTGCAACTTTAGGGACTGGGTCATAGCCTTTTTCTGAGTCTGGGACGTCAGCTTTGTTTAATTGGTGGATTATTTGATGCACTTCTAACATAAATTTGTTGAAATGTACCCTGCGCTTGTGAGAAAGAGACACAAAATCATAAAAAAGGTCTAAAAGGTAAGTTTTCCCACATCCAGGACTACCATATAAATAAATTCCTGGGATTTTTCGCCAAGCTTGCTTGGTGACGTATTTTACTGTGTCTTGTGAGCCAAATAGTCTTCATGAGGAGTTGTCTCCTTTTATTTCGATTTTTTCAGTGACAGTCACACTTGGTAGTTGTAGATCCTCATAAAATTTTTGAAGTTCAGCGACTACAAGAGCTTGCTGGTGGTCTTGTCTTAATTCTCCAGAGTTTATTAAGGACTAAATAGAATTTACTTGGTATTTGCCTATGAAATCAGTACTGAATCTGCGGTAAATGTTATATCTCAGTAATGATATCATTTATAAAAACATAAGCCATATTTAAGAACGGTAATTTTACGAGTAAAATATTTTTGATTTGAAATCCAAGAGTATAAGATTTAATCTAAATTATCATAGTGATTAAGGTATAGCTTGTTTATTTAAATTTTAATTGAAATAATTGTAAGTAACTAACTAATTAAAAACTAACTGAAAAATTAGGTAATTTTCAATAGAAAGAGACTGATAATAGGATTCCAATCGTCACAATATAGGCTTGACTTCCATTAAAATTTTGTAAAATATAAGATAATTTAAATAAAGAATTGGTTAACTTAAGAAATAAGGATGCCACCCCAGTCAGATGCAAAGAATCCTCCGAATACAAGAGAAAGAATGGCAGAGAGCTTGACAAGAATATTCAGAGATGGTCCTGAGGTGTCTTTCATTGGATCTCCTACTGTGTCTCCAGTGACAGCGGCTGCTTTGATGTCTTTGAATTGAGGGCTTGATTTAGGTACTAAGCTTTCTTTTTCAATGTATTTCTTAGCATTATCCCAAGCACCTCCAGCATTAGCACTGCTTGTGGCCATTTGAACACCAGAAACCAAAATTCCAGCTAGCAAACCAGCAACAGCTCTTGGACCGAATAGCCATCCAGTAATAATTGGAGTCAACATGACCATCATACCAGGTAAAATCATCTCTTTGAGTGCAGCTCTAGTTGAAATCTGAACACATTTTTCGTATTCAGGTGCATAGTGTGGGTTTCTCTTCATTTCTTGGAACTGTCTTCTGACCTCAATAACCATTTGGTTTGCAGCTTTTCCTACAGATTTCATGGTAAATGCGGAGAATGCATATGGCAACATAGCTCCAACAAGTAATCCTGCGAATTGAAGAGGAGCCAAAATATTGACTTCAGTCATATTTGATCTGGTAATAAAGGCTCCGAACAAGGCCAAGGATACAAGAGCAGCGCTTCCAATGGCGAATCCTTTACCAATAGCAGCAGTTGTGTTACCGGCTGCATCAAGAGCATCAGTTCTTTGTCTGACTTCTTTCTTGAGGTGGATCATTTCGACCATACCTCCTGCGTTATCTGAAATAGGTCCATATCCATCAATAGCAAGGGCCAAAGCCAAGTTTGAAAGCATTCCAAGAGCAGCTAAAGCAATTCCATACATGCTTGCAAAGTAGAAAGCTACATAAATAGTAACAGCTAAGCAAATGGTAGGGACAATGCATGATAAATATCCTAAGGCTAAGCCATAAATAATATCAGTGGCAGCTCCAGTTCTGCAGCTTTCAGCGACTTCTTTGACTGGGGTATAAGCATAAGAAGTGAAAAATTCAGTGACGTAGCCAATAATTAGTCCAGACCAAAGTCCAAAAGCTAAGCAGATAAATGCATAAGTGTTCTTGCTTTGGATAACTTCATCGCCTCTAATGAAGGTAAAGTCTTCTGGGAGGACATAGAGGGTCAAGAAATAAAGAGCTGGGGTTAAGAGGATTGTGGAAATCACAAGTTGGTATTTCAATGTTTTTTCAATTTTGTCTTCACTGTCTACTTTCATGACATTCGTTGCAAAGAAACTTGTCACAAAACTCACACCAATCCCTGTAGCTGATATCAAAAGTGGATACAGTAATGAGCACATTGTAGAATTCAACTCAACTGATGTTGCAGCCACCACAAGTGCAGCGCAAGTGCTTTCAGCGAAGCTTCCAAACAAATCTGATCCCATACCCGCAATATCTCCTACATTGTCTCCTACATTATCAGCAATAGTTGCTGCATTTCTTGGGTCATCTTCTTCCAATCCTTCCTCAACTTTTCCAGCCAAATCAGCTCCTACATCAGCAGCTTTTGTGAAAATTCCTCCACCGACTCTTCCAAACATAGCAATTGTAGATCCTCCCAGGCCATATCCTGCAATGCACTCATACATGTGTCTGATATCTTCATTATCGTATTCTTCTCCAAGGTAAATTGTGGTATAAAGCCAAATCAGCATAAGTAAATTAAGCAAGCCTAATGAAGTAAGAACAAAACCAAGGACTGCACCTCCTCTGAAAGCCACAATAAAAGCGTTGGCAAGGCCGTTTTCTCTGTTTATTGCGGAGTAAGCACATCGGGAGTTGGAAAAGACGGCAACTCGCATGCCGATGTAGCCACTGGCGATACTTGTAGTAGCTCCAAGGACAAATGCGAAAACTGTCCAAAATTGGCCAAGTTCGTCTTCGACGAGAATTGCAATGATGACTGAGAAAATTATGATGAAAACAGTCAAAATCTTGTACTCTTCCATTAAAAAGGCTCGTGCACCGTCTGAGACTGCTTGAGAAATGCGAGTTAAAGTGTAAACGACTTGATCCCAGTTTTCGTGGTAGAGGCCAGCTTCTTCTTCGATGAATTCGACTTCGCCTGTTCGCTTGTTGGTGCGTTGGACGCGTTCTGTTTTGACACCGATGATGTCTTTGAGATATCGAGGATCATTTCGATGATAGTTGCCAGCTTCTCCTACTGGAACTCTTGTAAGCATCATGATATTGTAAATTCCGAACACTAAGCCTAAGATTCCAGCGCTGATGATATAAAGACTAGTGGCTTCGTCTCCTAGCATTTATTATTAACCATGAAATTCCAAGGTAATCCATTAAACCTTTTGGTGAACCAAAATTGAATAATGAGCAAGAGAGTATTAAATCTTATTACTTTTTCACATATATATCATTGCATAGCATCGATATTATTTTTTACTATCTATTTTTCTTGTGAAGCATTCGAAAAAAATTTTATTCAAAAATATTATACACAGTTAAACAATTTTTTAAAGACAAATTATTTTCTTTATATATAGCTACTAAAATTACTATATCTTTATTTATCTTGTAAACTCTTCAAAATCGCTTCATTCATCTGTCTTTCTTCTTCAGTTAATTCTAAATCCATATCAGTCCCTGCATTTTCATGTGTCTGTCTTGGAACACTTGCATCAAATTGCGAGTAAATATTAGAAAAAGCATTTGGATCTGAAGCCTGTTGAGAAAACTCTGTATGATAATACTCCTGCCTTACTGCATTTGGGCCATCTTGTCTTACACTTGAATAATAGCTTCTTTGTCCTCCTGGGATTTCTTCTATATGGCTTTCTATATGCTCGTCAAATGGGTCTTCATAATCTCCATGCTCTTCTGGAAATTCTCCTCTATTTCCAAATTCTTCATAATCAGGCACATAGTCAGCTTGGGTTATTATACTTTGTGCCGGAGGTCTTGCAGGTGATCTTGTGTCTTCCATAAGGATTTTTTGATAAATTTCTTCAGCGTATTGTCGGTCAAGCTCTTCTGCGTATTTTTTGGCAACTTCTTGGTCGATTTCTTCTTCTTTGATGTTTTCAACATTGTCGAAATTTTCACTCATCCTTCTCATGACCACTTCATTGCGGATTTCTTCTATTTTTTTCTGGGCTTCAACTTCCTTAAAAGTTCCTAAGCAGTCAACTTCTTCAAAATGATGCTGATAGTCTCTCATTGGGATAAATTTGTTGCATCTTGTGCATAATTCAGTGCGGCTTCCGCATTGGTATACGTGTTCATTGAAATGTTCGAATGGGAACTCAGCTTCACAATATTTGCATTTCCTAGGTGCTTTAGGACACTCGTGTAAGTTAAAAAGCTGAGGATCGAATTTTTCATTGCAGGTTGGACACTCTTTTGGGATATGATTTTCTTCATTGTGGGCCTGCTTTTCTGATTTTGGAACTGGCTTGTTGCATTGTTCACAGCGGTAAATGTTTCGGTGGCAGTGAATTGAATGCAGATCATAAGATTGTTTGGGGATTTCTTTGTCACTGAATAGGTCTTACCAGTTTTGGCATAGTTGCACTTCCATGATATATGAAAAATATATTATGATATTTTTAGTGGTATTTCGCAATTCAATTTCATTTGAATTAAATAAATCTAAATTATTTATACCATAAATGGGTGCTTGTTCCTGTGCTGATAGGGACGATCCTCTCAGCCAAGAAAACGAGGACAAATCCAAAAAAGAAGACGCAAAAAGACGCCAAAAATTAAGAGACTGGAAGAGTGAAGAAGAAAGTGATGAAGATAGCAAAAATTCTATGGCTGATAAGGATACCGACGCATATGAAACTGTTATTCCAGAAGGTCTCAAAGAAGGCGATATATTTGTTATTGAAGGTGGAGGCAAATTTAAGGTCATAAAATTTAGAGATAGTCCTTACAAAACGATAATATACTGCTTGACTTGTGAGGTCAATTTTCCAGCAAGTGATTTAAAAATGCATATAAAAAGTCCAGATCATATGATGAACCATGAAGAAAAATGTGTGGTATTTTAGGCATTATACAGAAATAAATCATAGTAACTAAATGACTCTATGACTCTACTTTTAATATTTTGTATAAATTCTGGAATTTTTAAATGAGAAAAAATAATTAAAAGACTAGAGGATTATAATATGGCGAAACTGTTAATAGAAAATTTCAATTGAATACATATATTAGAAGATAAGTAGTGTAAATATTTTTATATTTGCAAGATTTTATATAATCATCAATTATTGCTAAAATACTACATTATTACATTATTATTATTTAAAATTCATTCTGAAAACTGTGCATGATTTCTTTATATCATTTTGAAAAACTTAAGCGTTTATAAGTTCTGAATTTTAAGCAACCATCAAAGATATAATAATCTGAAAATAAATTATGTATAAAAATATGAATTACAATTATATTTATAAAGATTTTTTGATCAGCTAACTATTTAAAATATTGAAAACTATGGTTAGAGGTTTTTATATATCAAGGAAATCTGAGAATATTAGTGAGGAGTGAAACACTAAAGTAGCAAAGATAACTTGCAAGCAAATAAAACAGACCTTTTACTGAAAATTTAAATAATTGGAGCCATTGGACTTATGTACTTGTGTTAGTATTATTTTCAAATTATAAATTTTAAAAATTCCTTAATAAAAATGTTCTTTTCAGATCCTAATCAAGATGTAGGAGCCCGTCTCAAATATTGGTGGCAAAACATACCAGCATATACAAGACTCATCCTTTATATTTCGATCTTTATCTACATTTTATCTTGGCTTCCCATTTACATTGATTTCGCATTCATCTCATCCCCTCATCTAACCCTCGCAAGCTTCCAGCTATGGCGCCTAATCACATTCCCATACGTTCCTATCAGTATTTTAGACCTGATCTTTGAAATGATCTCATTTTTGTTCTTAAGCTGCAAAGTTGAACGCAAATATGGGACTTCCAAGTATTTTATGTACTTTTTGATAAATAATGCTTTGATTGCACTATCCATGTCATTGATTTTGATGCTTATTTCTTATATACCGATAGAGTATTTACAAGGATTAACAAATTACTATTTGGCTGGACTGTGGCCGATTATTATGATGGAAATTGTGATCAGATGTAATAAGGATCCTGAAGCAAGCACCCAGCTCTTATTTATTCCGGTACAAATAAAGGCGAAATATATCCCATTTGTAATGACTGCGATTTTCTGTTTGCTTGGGGTGTTTTGGGAGCTGATATTTGGCTTGTTATTTGGATATTTACGTAAAAGTTATTTAGATGTTTATGGAATTTTGAAATTTACAATACTCTCTGATGAGTTCGCTAGCAAGCTTGAAGATTCTGCTGTATGTCTCGGATTAAAAAGACTACCGCATTTTATTGAAAATGCCATGGCAGGTGATGAAGAGCTGCCAGTTTCTCAAACAACAACTCAGCAAGCTTTTCCTCAATCAAACACTCAAAATGCCCCATCAGCTCCACCAGCGGCACCATTTTCTGGACAAGGATACAGACTGGGAGGAGATGAGCAAAATAAAGGGAGAAGTTATGACAAGGTAATCAACAATTTAGCTTGAAGAAAGTGCCAAAGAAGAAGAATTATTTTAGATTATTTAAAGATTTTTAGTATTATCTTGCTTTTTTTAATTAAAATAATTTATTTGAAAAATTTATGTTGAAAATAGTTATTTACAATAAATAAAAATATGAAAATAATTTAGAAATTCCATTATAACTGTGTATTTTAAGGCCACTAGAGAAAATTTGAAGATAGAATATGGCTTTAATTATGTATAATACGTAATATTATGATAAATCCGCCTGTAAGTGAAATTGAGCCTCTTCTTTATTTAGGCTCATTACAGGGAGCTAAAGATAAAGAACTGCTAGA
Source organism: Blepharisma undulans (assembly GCA_949751825.1). Classification (NCBI taxonomy): domain Eukaryota; phylum Ciliophora; class Heterotrichea; order Heterotrichida; family Blepharismidae; genus Blepharisma; species Blepharisma undulans. Next base: position 18,433 of record CATKHM010000074.1, read on the forward strand.
AAGCATTGGGATTCAATGTATTGTACAAGTATTAGACGAAATCCATCAGAGTTCCTTACATGAAACCATGGATTGTTTATTTATTCCCCTCGCCGATTGGGTGAGCTCTAATGTAGTAATTCATTTACCAAATGCTTTGAAGTTTATACATCAAAACATTAGCCAAAATAAAAAAGTATTCGTACATTGCGCCGCTGGAGTTTCCAGAAGTGTGTCCATTGTATGCGCCTATTTGATGGCGAAATATCAAATTTCATATGACCGAGCACTAAAGCAGGTTAGAAATAGAAGATGATGTGCCATGCCAAATCCTGGGTTTGCCAGGCAACTAAGAAATATCAGCTTGGAAGCTCTTATTTCTTATATTGAAAATCCATAACTAAAGGATTATTTTAAAGTCTATTTTTATATTCCATTATTATTGGCAGCTTTCTATAGCTGCTGAGAATTTTTATACAAAATAACCTTTAGATCGATGTTTATAACGAAAAGACAGCACTTTTGGATAATTGGCAACTTTTATTGGGAGTAAAAAATACAAGAAAAATGGCATGAGAATTTTCCATACTTATAATCATTATGATTTTTAAAATGCAACCATATATTAACTACTATTTAATTCACTCAGCATCCTCAATTCTTCTTCATTAAGACTTCCCATTATGTTTCCATACAAATTTGGGTTTTTCCTTGACAAGTCTTCTAAAGAGCTCTTAATGAATTTATCAATATCCATCATTTCAAATGGCGAATCATACATATCTTCTGGCCCTGTATTAATGCCATAATCCTCATCTTCACTTTCGTCACTTTCTTCATCTTGTTGTCTAACATTTCGTAAATCTGATATTAATTTCATGTACTCTGCTTCAAACTTTTCTGAGTCCACAAAAGTGCCACATTCGCTGAATTCTTTGGCTTCTGCCTTTATATCGTTATTGTAGTTGCTTTCTATGCCTTTTCATAGAGAAATTAATTTTTTGAAAATCAATGATAAGTTTGAGAAAATTATTGGTGGAAGTTGGTCAGTTACTAAGAACAATGAGCAAATTCCACAAATTACATGTGTTTTTGACATAGGTTCTTTATATTGATTTACACTTTCAAAAGCAAACTTAAAAATCTCATTCAGGACATTAAGCTGTTGCAAAGCTTGTAAGGCCACAATAGCATTATTCCACATAGCTACACATATGCTTTCACATCCTATTACTTTTACCTTTTTTGATGTATCCTGTGTGCATTTATAGATCATCTGAATTATTGTAGGCAGTGCACTATCAATAAGCCCTTTTCTATTTTCCATCAATGATATAAAAATTTTGCAGCCCATAATGATGTCTTCCTCTTCATCTTTCAATATCAAAAAGGTAGCAATATCAAAGAAAACTTGTAAATTCACTATTGTTTGACTATATTTTGCGATATAATTCCCAAACACAGAAAACATTTCTTCAACATACTCCAATCCAAACGGTTTTATATTTACATCTCCCATAATCGCTATTTTTAACATCATTGGATAATTGCCCAAATTCCCCAAACTTTCTGCAGGTGCCAAATACAACAAATTATTAAGTATATGCAAAGCTTCCTCAAAGCAGTCACTTCCTTTTGGACTGAAGCAAAAATCAAAAATTGGGTTCATAAAAAAAGAAATCTTCATTAAATCCTCAGGCCTGTCTTCAAGAACGTCAACAATTTTTAATATAGTGTTAAGTATAGAAGACCCTGCCAAAGAAATTTCTAACTCTTCTTGATTTTCGACCTTTTCTGCGATCCTTATAAAAGCTTGAGATAAATGTTCGACAAGTTCTAAAGCATATGGGATAATTTCAGAAGAGAATTGGCTTACAATGTTTTCTAAAGCGTCAATTAATTCTTCTGAGTCTATTTCATTCATGATGTTTTTGTAGATGTGAAGAAGTGCATTGATTTCACTGGTGATACTTTCTTTGGAGACGTCCCAGATTAAAATTTTAGGTAAAGCTGTTGCGGCTTCAATTTTTACTGGCAGTTCTGGATCTTGCATCAAAGAACATATTTTTTGGAGGACGAATTTCTGATGGTCTTTATCAGTAAATGGGCATTTAGCTAGTTGTCCATATAGTCAGCAAGTTCGTGATCGCAAAAATCCGACAGGACTATCAAACTCTTGCACAATAAAAGTGCGTAAAACATTCTGAATATTGCTAGATAGAACTTCATTTGTTTTTATGAGTTCATGAAGAGAGCCTACAGCTAGCATAATTGCTTCCTTTTTAATTAAATCTGGCCCATTTTGTAGCTCTCTAAGGGAATAGTCTAAAAACTGCATCAAATATCCTTTTTCGGCTAAATTTACTAGTAATTCAATTGCTGAGCTTTTTGCTGAATAAAAGGCTTTACAAAGGTCGTTTTCTTTTCTAATGAATTCAATGGGATTTTCATTTCATAGCTCTTCATCACTTTTTACTCTATAAAGAGAAGGAACAATAATTTCAGTTACTAATACATGTATTACTAATTGATTGGAATTTGTAAGTTTGGATTTCAACAGTTCACAAGTCGGTGGATATTTCACAGCCTGAGCAATATATTTAATATAATAATTCGCTACCAAATTTGGGATAAAATGTGTAGATCTTTTGAAAATTGCTGTCAAAATAATCTCAAAAAAAGGCAGAGCCCATTTACTTTGAAAATTTTCTCCTATAGTCTTTGAATTCCCATTCAGGTGGGTAAGATTAAAATATCTATTAAAAGTCCTATGAACAATCTGTGAGGCCCATCTTTTAGAAATCCATGGAGATAGAGACTCAATACTGTGAATTTGATGTTCATCTGATATAGGATTTTCTAATTCCCCCAGGTCTATTTCTAAAATTGCTTTAAATTTAGTCAGCCAACTGTCTAGTGCTATAGCGGTATATTGGTCATCAGAAAGTTCTATGTAAAAACACTCCCAATATACCTGCAAAATCAAATTAACGCAGGAATAGAAAAAGCTATGGGAAGGGTTTGATAAAATTTGCTCACAAGAGTTTAGGAGTTCTGGAGGTAAAATTGTGTCATTTTTAGCGATTTTGTCGTAAATAATTGTGTTTAATATCGCGTCGAGTAGTGGGAAATATCTTGTTACTAAAGACTTGAGATCTTTTCTTTTTTCATTCATCACGAATTCATAGACTCTGGAGATCTGATGAATCATATTTATCCCAGAAAAAATCCTATCATACTCATTAGATTGTAGCTCAGAGTCTATTTGGACTAATATATCGTTTCATGGGAATTCGGCCTTGCATATGTTGAACGCGATTTCTTCAAACTGTGATCTAAGTTTTTCTTTAGTTGAAAATCTTAGACAATAAATTATATTAGCTTTTAAGTAGTTTTTGTCATCAACTGGCAATGGAAATTCCCTCTTTGAATCTTTCCAAACTTTTGTGAGATTTTTAAGGTAAATGACTGCAAGCTGCCTGACCTCAATTTGCAAATCACTGAAAGAAATTTTCACCAGGATAGGGATTAATCCTGGAGAGGTTTTCAAGGAAGATAAATGCTCCTCAGCCTTCTTTCTAGCCTCATTATCAAATGATAAACTCACTGAAAGAGCCTGAATTACAGATTCCTCCATTCTTTTTATATTAGAAATTAATCAAGATCTATTAAGTTTAATTATCCTTATCTGCAATATCATATTTGTAGGTAAATTCCTCTTCAGGAAGCTTTTCTAGTGGAACTCCTTGGCCATCATATGCTTTTATTTGAGTCATTACAGCTTTGTAAGCTTGTTCTTGCTCATATTCTCGCTCTGTTATACTAGACGTTGTGTGTCTCTTGAAAGAATTCATTTGTGCTTCCATTTGGTAAAATACGAATATTGAGACTCCTAATAATGCCCAATAGTGAAAACTAGTACGAAGCGCTTTGACATCAAATGTGTTGTTAGCCCAGTTTTTAATCTTCAAGGATAATTGCTTAATTTTTTGGTTCATATTTTGATAAAATATTTCAAGATCTCTTATAAATGGATCAATTTTTAATTGAGAAAAATCAAGTGGGATATCTAGATGTCAGATTTTTTGGAAATGTATTTGGAATTGAAGCCCTCATGCTTCCATATGCAATAAAACTTTGTGGACTTTTTAATGGGTTTATTTTGATATTAATTTCAGCGTTTACAAATATAGGAATTCAAATATTGAATTCCAAGACAAAACTAGAAAAAAATATAGAATTAGCAAGAATTGTTATTCATATGATAGGAAAACTTATAACAATGCAATATTTGATATACCAATTCTGGTTTTATCCGATAAATTATTACTATGAATTTAATTTGGGTACTTGAATAATTCCGTTTATATGATCAATAGTTTTTTCAATAATTGTTCTTTATTTAACACTTTTTCACAAGATAAAAGACTCAATTATTCCTCATTTATTGACAATTTTTACAGCTGCTATTATAGTTATTTATTTAGTTCTTGATATGAATTCATTATTACCAAAAGTCCCATCATTCAACAATTCTTTTATTTTTTCAACAGGAATTTCTGAGAAATCTGGGTATCCTTTTATAATTTCTATTATGCTTTTTACTTCACATTATAAATTTTCAGATTTAAAACAAAGAACAAAAATTACTGACACAATCTGCTTATTAAGTGCTTGGTATTTTGTTATAGGATTATTCGGATATTTATCACTATTAGACTACACCCCAGAAATCATTTTTTTTGGAGCTCATTTCGGGAATTACAAAATCCTTGCATTTCTATCGATGTCTTTATTATTTATTTGCCAATTTTGGAAGCTCCTCGTATATTTAAAATTCATCAAGAAAAGATTGCCAAAAATTAAAAAAAGCCAAGAAATCTTTATTTCATTGATTTTTATCGCTACTCTAGCAATATCTCAGCTGTTTTCGCTGAAATCTTTAGTTTATATGAGCTATTTTTGTTTTATTATTTCAAATTTGATGATTAATAGTATTACAACCAAGAGGAGATATGGGTTTATTTTTATTTCAATCTTACTTATAGGAATAGGAACGAGTAGTTTAGAATAATTTAAAAATTAAAATTATTAAAAATGCAGAAAAAGAAAAAGTCAATTGAACTCAAGTTAGACTTAACGAGCACTTTTGATACTTCTTCAAGTAATAACCCTTATTCTCCTGTACGATTTTTTACCAAAAGGAATATGCAAACTGATAGATTCAAATCTGAATCCCCAAATGAGAAACTTTCGATCACTGATAAAATTTTCAGTCAAGAATCAAGAGATTTTCTCAGAAAGTTACTATTTAAAAAGAAAACCCCTAAGCCAACTGCAGAAAAACTCTCATTTTCACCTTCTTCCACTTTTGGCAAAACCCAAATAAATTCCCCTGTAATGAAAACCATGACTCCTACACAAAGAAGCAAAATTTTACAAATGGCCTGTGAGGATCCTGGCATTCATTATAGTTTTATGAATAGAAAATTATTTATCAAAGATCCAGCTTCCTCAAATCCATTAATTGTTAAAAGGAATAAAATTGAAAATAACCAAAATAGCACAGAAAATTTATTTAATCGGACCCAGGAATTTGCATATGGAAAGCCATCATGCGGATTTGAAAAAGAAAGACTAATGAAAAGGCATAAAAATTTGCTTGTGATAAAGAAAAATTTAGTCAAAAAAAAGCCTAAAAGAAAAGAAAAATGTGAAAAAATTGATACAATTATAAAATCATGTGAGGATATTGCAAAAAGTGCAAGCACGCTGGAAATAAATAATAAAATAGGGAAAATAGGCCAGATAGCCAAAAATTATTCACAGAAAATGAGTGGGATTTCAAATGCACTTAAAAAAGTTGACAGTTATGAAGGAAGCATAATGGAAAAATTGTATGAGTATTACCAAGAAGGTGAGAAAAATATGAAAAGTGAAGAAAGTCTTGTATTTAAAGATATGCAAAATACTTCATCGGATGTGAGGAGACAGAATATTATGATTAGAGGACTTTTAAAGAGATATAAAAACAGAGTATTATAATTTTCTGCATAATTTAATATTGCGATAATTTATAAATTTTCAGCTCAAAATTTTGATTAAATATTTTTAGGTAACATGCAATTTCTTTTATAATTCCTTTCATATTTTACTATCTTAATATTTAAAACTCTTATTCAAAAAGCTTGATCTTAGTTAAATAAATTATCTACTATCTAAAAATTAATCAGAATTCCAATATAATTATAATGAAAAATCGAAATCGTCGCTTGCTTTTTCCTTCCCCCAGCGTTTTAAACGGAGCAGAACGTGAACCTCAAGTCTCCGACTTTGAAACCCTCACAAAGAAAGCTATAGGAGAAGGTGCCTTCGGTGAAGTCTACAAGGTCCGTCACAAAGTTTCAAAAGAGCTCTACGCAATAAAAGTAGTTGGCAAGCAAAAAGTAGTCGCTGCAAACCTACTTCCCCAGCTACGCAGAGAAATTCGTATCATGTACAGCTTGAATCATCCTCATATTATCAAGCTTTATAATCACTTTGAAGATGATAATAATTTTTACCTTGTTTTAGAGCTTGCTGAAGGTGGAACCTTATGGGGAAGACTTGCAAAATTCAAAAGTTTCGATGAAGCCACTGCTGCTCAGTATTTAAGAGAGCTTATTTTGGCTTTGGAATATTTGCATTCAAGAGATCCACCAATTATTCATAGAGATATCAAGCCAGAAAACTTGTTGCTTGATAAAGAAGGAAGAGATGGGAGAATTAAGGTAGCTGATTTTGGATGGTCAAATTTTTTTAATGCAGATAGGACTAGGATGACTTATTGTGGGACGCTGGATTATTTGGCACCGGAAATGATTAATCAACAGGGACATACTACAAGTTTGGATTTGTGGAATTTGGGAGTGCTTTTGTTTGAATTGCTGACGGGGACTGCACCGTTTCAAGCTCCGACACAAGCGGCGATGTTTGAAAAAATATTGAAAGTGAGGATTACTTTTCCGAAAAATTTCCCACCTTTGGCAAAGGATTTGATTATGAGACTGTTGCGTGTAAATCCAGCTGAGAGAATTGCTTTGCAAGATATATTAAATCATCCATGGATGCAAACTCATCAGCCTATTCGTCCTACAATAGTCCAAAATGTCCAAAAAGAAGCTTTACCTTGCCCTCTTGACGTAAACGACGAAACCACTGCAGATATTCCTAGTGAAGATCCAATAAAACCTTTTGATGAATCAGAATTCAGGGTGTTAAGCAAACCTAAAAAAGAAGAAGAAGAAAAAAAAGAAACTCCCCCACCACCTTCTCAGCCTGCAGAAAATCCTCCCCCGGCCCCAACACCTACAGCATATACTCAGCAAGTGTCAACATTAGAAACTGAATTAAAACAAACCAGAGAAGAAAATAAAAGGTATAGATCTCAGCTTGAAGATAAAGAAGCTGAACTAGAAAGAGTTAAAAATAGAATTCAAGAGCTGGAAGGAGTTTTGGCAAAACTGGATAATGATTGTGAAGAAAAAAGAAAAGCAGAAAAAAATTTAAAAGATCAATTAGCTGAAAAAAGCAATAAAATTGCTGAATTAAAAGCTCTACAAGAAGATGAAAATAAACTCTACCAAGAATACGAAGCTTTACGAGGAAAATGCCTCGAAAAAGAAACAGAGCTTTCTTTACTCAAAACTGAAATTGAAAACATGGAAAAACTCGCCAAAGATAAAGCAGCTCAAGCAGAATCCCTCGAAAAAGAAATCGAAAGAGTCAAAGGCGAAATCGATCAAACCAAACAAAAATACTCCAAATCAAAATCCGAAATGCATGACCAATTCTTAAAGCTCTCCACAGAAGTCGACGTTCTCCAAAAAGAGCTTCAAAGCAAAGAAAGAGATTCCTCAGTTGTCTCATTAGAAGCTCTCCTCACATTTACCCAAGAAAACCTTGAAATTTTAAAAAAAAGAAGCAGACTTGAAAATGAATTGCTAAAACAATACCAAGATGCCAATGAAAGATTAATTCAGTTAGATAATAAGCATACAGAAATGAAGCTGCAGTATGAAAATGATTTAGCTGAACTTAGAAGAAAAGCGGAAAGCGAAATCCGGGAACTGGAATCATCTATTGTAAAGCCAGTTGAGCCGAATTCTGATGCAGATTTAGAAGTTTTGAAACAAAGGCTCAAGGACAGCTTGGAAAACCAAAAAAGAAATAAAGCTATGTATGATGAACTGCAGCATTTGCAAGCAATGATACAGCATTATGAAAAATCATTGGCGTTTGCACAGAGACAGCTGCAAGATTTGGAATTTTTGAGAGAAAATGACCAAAAACAAATAATTCAACAGGATACTTTGTTGCAGAATTATAATCAAGAAATTCAGGAATACCGGAAAAAGCTGCAAGAGGCGAGATTAGTTTAAGTTTCTAATAAATTGAGTTGAACTATTGTGATTAATTTTGAAATATTTTAATTTTCCTTATTTATATAAAATGGGAGACCCTAGGTTGAAGATTTTAATTAAAGGGTTTTTAGACTTACTCTATTTTGCACTCGTTTTTGTCGTGTATTTAACCAGCATTTTCAACTACATGAAAGACTATTATGTAGGGACAACAGAAATCACAATCAAGTTTGTTGACCCTGTTTTGGATTTGGACGCAAAAGTAATAGCAACTTATAGTCAATTTGATGATAATATCTGCAGTCAGAAAGGAGAAATATATAAAGAAGTTTGCGATCACAGAGAAGACTGGGAAACTGCTGGGATTATATTTATTGTATTTTCATCAGTAGCACATGCAGTAATGGCTTATGGGATGCTCAATCTAATGGGAATGCTATGTGGATGCACACTTTGGGGTTTTGCTAAATATGAGATCGAACATTACATATATCCATGGGTGTATGCAACAGCTATTTTACTATGGATTGTAGTGTCAAAAGTCTTTGACACAAGCCCACCAAGTGGTTTTGGAGATAGCTATGATGTCAGTGTACAAGTTGGGCTTGTTTTTATGTTTTGTGCATTTTTAGTAGCTTTAACAAGCTCAATATACTTCTTTTGGAACAGAAAAGATATGAGAGCAATTCTATTGGTAACTCAACATGGATTTACACCAGCTCCTCCTGATAAATAAACAAATTTAATAAGCTATCTTTATTATAAATTAAAGAAATTTTATCCACTTTGTTATTTTTATAGCCTAGTCACAAGCATTGGCCTGATCGATCGGTTCGGATTTGAAGAGTGGAGTAGCTTTTGTGCCACAAATCCAGAGAGCTTATCATAATCATTTTCGTCCATAATATCAGTTTTCAAGATATTTTCTATTAAATCTTCCATAGTAATAATCCCTTCACATATGTCATCTTCTTTTACTATCGCCATATGCATTTTTGCTGCTTTAAAAAGTCCTAATAAATCAAGCATTGTTGTGCTCGATCTTACGAAAAAAGGCTTCCTTAAATTTAAATTTAGCTCTTTTAAAGTTTTGCCTTTTTCCACCCCTAGCATTTCTTTAACCATCAGTATCCCTATTACGTTATTTCTGTATTCTCCATCATAAACTGGAATTCTACTGTACCCTTCTTTTATAATTTCTTTAATTTTTGCTTTGTCAATTATTGCGTCATTATTTAAACAGTATACTCTGTCGAATTTTTTCATATGATCTCTTACGATTTCTGATTTCAGATCAATTGCTCCATGGATTATTTTAATCTGCCCTTGAAGCAATCCTGATTTTCGAACAGCATTTTCTTCGGAAAGTGACCGATGCAGCCCGATGAAGGTTTTAAGTTCTTCTGAGTGCATTTTTTTCGATATATGAGAATGGCCAAAAATTTTATCTAGTAGTTTGGCTATTGGATAGCTAATTGGAAAAAAAATTATTGTAATTACTTGAACTAATGGGCAAAGCTTATATGCGATTTTCAATTGGTTTGGTCCTGTACACACTGCTTGAGGAATAATTTCACCCATAATCATAACAAAGGTTACACTGACTATAATTGATAAAGCTTGAGCAAACAATGTATCGAGAATTATGGGTAAAGTTTCCATAGCTGAAGAATTAGCTACTAGTAAAGTTACCAGTACCAGATGATGCCGATTTATGACATGGAGAACCTTTCTTGCTTGCTGTTTTTCGGTAGGAGTTCCAGATGCTAATTTTAATTCCAGTTCTAGCTCATCGATTGACATTAATCCAACAGTAAGACCTGACATCAGTCCTGAAAAGAGCACGAGTCCAAGAGCGATAAACGAGTATGTAATTCATATTCCGACTGATACATCTTCGACTAGAGACACAGCTCTGACTTGAACTACAAGAAAGCAGAGAAAAATCATACAGCTTTTATTTTGCAACATTTTTCTGCAATAAATTTATTCAAGCAGTTTTATGAGTATCAATTAAATAAAATATGAAAATTTTACTTTGTTTTTGTAGAGCCAGATTCCCTGGAAAAATATTTTAATTTATGATTATTAATGGTTAAATTGGTAGAATTTATTTATTCAGCAATAAAAAGGATAAGAGATATGCTAGCAGTAGCCAAAAATATATTATTTATATAATTAAATCAAAGACAATTCCATTAACAATTTCTAATTACCCTTGAAATCTTCTCATGACTCCAGCTTGCTCTGCTTCTCCTTTTTTAGCGAAATCATTAAATATCTGCTCCAATGAGCTTTGTGATAGCGCGTATTCTGTAATTCTTAGTCTTTCTTTATTTGTCTCTACAATAGAAAAGAAATATCCAATTGATTTTTGGGCATCTTTTGCAATCTTGAACTTATACAATGATGAAAAATGTTCCATTATTTCGACCTTTTTAAATTCACCTTTTAGCCAATAGTAAATTTTATCGCCCATTTCTTCAATAATCGCCCAAGAGACTAGCACATCTCTATGTACAGCTTCATCATTTTTTAGTTGCTGATATAAAGAAGACCCTGCCCCTTTTTCTTGAATTTCAGCATATAATGTTCTTTGTCCTAACAAGCTTAAACATTCTTCTACTTGGTCTTTTTTTACTAAAGGAGCACCTTTTAAAACCCTATCCAAAATTTTCCCTTTATCAGCCATCTCAAAAGTGCTTGGTACATGCACTTTTGCTTCAAATTCATAGCGATCTCCATATTTGCTTTTAATCCAAGTAGCAGTTCCTAGACATCTCAGTCTCCCCGCGACCATAATTGCCATACGATCACTTAAAGCTTCAGCTTCTTCCATAGAATGAGTCGTCAAAATAACTGAAGAATTTTTGCTTTTTATATTCCCAATTACTTTTCACATTTTTTTTCTTGTTTCTGGGTCCATTCCTGCAGAAGGCTCATCTAAAAATACGACTGCAGGGTTTCCAATAAGTGCCATAGCAACTGATAATTTTCTTTTGTTTCCTCCAGAATAAGTCCCAGACTGTTGATCTGCATATTGTCTTAAATCCATTTGGTCTATCATTTCTTCTGCCAATGCTTCTCTTCTGTCTCTAGGGATTCCTTTAATATCACAATACAGTCTTAAATGTTCTTTAGCAGTCAATAAATCCGATATAGCATCAAATTGTGGACAATACCCTATAAGTTCTCTGGCACGATCAAGGTCTTTAGTTACACTATTTCCACATATAAAAGCTTCTCCAACTGTAGGAGCGATTTCTCCAGTCAGCATTTTAAAAGTTGTGGTCTTTCCAGCTCCATTTACCCCTAAAAATGCGAAGCATTCTTGATGGTTTACATTGAAACTGACATCTTCAACAGCTGCAAAAGCTTCCTTTATTCCTATCCTAAAGATTTTTCTGATTCCTTTCACATTAACTGGGATTTCTTTTGGGTTTATATTCATAGCAGTTCTGGCTTCTTTTTCTACATCTGCATCAATTTCATAAGAACTTGGCTCAACATCAGGGGATTTTCAGAATTTTTGCAGAATTTTAGGGTGGGTTTCAAGGTATTCTTGGAGATAGACAAGTAGTATGTATATTGGGATCATCAAAAAATACATTAAAATATCCCCACCTGCAGAGTTGATATCAAATGCATCATATGCAGAAGATTTACCATCTAAACTTGCATATAAACTGGAACTGCCTATATTCATTAATCCATTCCCAAAACAAAAACTTGGGAAAAACCTAAAAAGCCACCTAAGAAATTTCCCTAAGCCTCTTGTGGAGTCAAAAATATACAAAACCATTACCACAGCTGGAAAAATTCCTCCAGCAACCACATTAAATAAAATCGTCATTATCTGTGCAGTCGGGTAATTTTTAAAAAAAAAGCTAGTAAAATACGTAAAAGGTGCTATAGCAATACCATAAAAAAGCATCAAAATTCAAATAGCTCCATAATTATTTGAAGGTGATGTCAGTATTTTTACATGAAAAAGCTGCACTAATAATGCACAAATAATAGCTGGGATTATATGTTTTAAAGAATCTCAACTGAAATTAGCACATCAATAAGAAAATCTGGATACTCCGCTGATCATATGTTGGTGTTTTACATTAGTTTCTCTTTCTCTTACTATTAATGCGATAATTCCTGTAGGAATAAAGCTATATCCTAGCGAAAACACAATACTTGCAATAAACCCATCTCCTGTATTCGCAAGGTCTTTTACTTTTTTTGTATATGGTAATGGATAATTATAAACAGTCACTGTAACTGGATGTTCTAAATTTGCAAAAATTTGGTTAGCGATATTGTTATAAAAAATTCCAGTAGCTTGTGGGGCGGTCTGGTTATGAAAAATTATAGGCTCATATTGATCGTTCACTGTATCCATTTTATTGAGATAAAATGATCCCATTCTGTAGTTTTCAGGGTCTGCTCGATGGTCAAATAAATATTTATCAAACCACTGAAGACTATTTGCTGTATTTTTGAATTCTGAATCTATAAGATCAGAAAAATCTCCATTAACTGTTGCATTTTCTTGAAAATAGTATAAAGGAGATTGAGGCTGATCATAAATTGAGCTTGACAATAAATGCTTTTCAGGTGTTTTAAATCCTGAATTAATCATCATCAGCGCCAGCCCCACAAAAACCAGCACAATCGGTATAAAAATTTCATAAATCAAACTTTTCTTATCTCTTTTCGACAACAAAATTCTCTTCCTCAACAAAGCTTTCAAATGGACCATAAATAATCTCCCTTGTAGCCTATCCCTGGACAACACAAAATCAATATCAAGAGAAACTCCTTCATCTAATTTTTTTTTCTTTGGTTTTTTCTTTAATTCTTCATCATCACCTCTGGCAACCCTTAAAAATACTTCTTCAAGGGTCGTAACAGATACTCCATATGATCTTAATTTTAGTCTATGAAGACTAGAATCCAATCGTGAAAAAAATGTAGTAAATTTGGAAGAACTTGATGTAGGGATTTGAAAAGTGATTTCTGCATGAACATTGCTCATTAAGGCAGCATTTGGGATATATGTATGGATAAAATCTGTGACTTTTTTTGTATGAGATTTGCCTGCGACTCCTACTTCTTTTACGATTGTTAAGTAATAGCCAACACCATATCGTTTTTTCAAGAAAAGAGAGCTTCCAAGACACCTGAGTTTTCCTTGTGACATAATTGCGATTCTGTCTGCTAAAATATCAGCTTCTTCCATATAATGGGTTGTGAGAATGATAATTCTGTTGCTTTTATTATTTTTAAGCATATCCCACATCTGTCTTCTTGCTGTTAAATCCATTCCTGACGTAGGCTCATCTAATAGCACAATAGGAGAATCAGCTATCAAAGCGATAGCTAAAGAAAGCCTCCTTTTCATCCCCCCAGACAAAAATTTTGATTTTCTGTCTTTTTTCTCTATCAAATCTACCTCAGACAATTTTTCTAAAACTTGTTCATTTATAAGATTTTTATCTTTCATTCCTTTAAATACAGCGAATAAATATAAATGTTCCTCAGGAGTTAAATCATTAAACAGCACATTATGCTGTGGACAAACCCCTAGGTATCTTCTTATTTGGCTTAAATCTCTTGATAAAAACAGATTATTTATCCTCATATCCCCATAAGTAGTTGGTATAAGTCCACACATCATAGAAATTGTGGTAGTTTTTCCAGCACCATTATGCCCTAACAATGCAAAAATTTGTCCTTTATAAATATCAAGACTAAGATCGTCAACTGTGGTTTTGTTCCCAAACGTCTTTTTGAAATTCCTAATAATTATAGCTTGTCCATTTTCTTTTTGTTTTTGCATGAGATCGTTTTCTGGCTCTACATTGTCAGGCCATTTAATTTCTTCACTGAAAAGTTCTTCATATTTATTAGTTTTACTTCTACACCAAAAGGATTTTGTGCATAAAAAATACCAAGGTTTTTTTACACCCCATTCAGTAGGCCATACAATATCTAGATAAATCGCTAAAAATACAAAAATAAGAGAATCCACTACCAAAAAAGCAAGGCAAGTACCAAATGAATAATGTTCTACAATGGTGGAGGTATTTGAAGATTGGACACCTTCTTGGCCATCTTCTAGTTTCGCTAAAACGCCACAGCCTAATGTGAGTGCGACGTTTGGGAAAATTGAGGCAACTGTTTTGCTGCCTTGGTCTCTAGAAGATCCGGTTACAGCGAAACTTATGAAATAGCTGACAAGAAAAGTCATAAGGCCAAGCATAACTGCACTTCGGGATTTTGAGAAGAAAGTGCTTATAAAGATACTAAAAGTCAAACAGCTGATACCATAGAGTCAAAACATTAAAAGTATCATGCCTGCATTGCTGTATTTGAAGAGACTAATTGAAATAAGACCTCCAATTATAGCAATTAAGGTATATACAGTAAAATAATAAGTAACTCATGATAGCCAATACGCTTTATTTGAAAGTCCCATAATCATCATCATTTCTTTGATTTTGTACTCTTTTTCTTGTACAATTAAGGACACCATTCTGCATACTGGGACCAAGTATGAAATCACTATAAAAAATGGCAACATTGAAGAAATCAAAGTAATGAAATCATCAGAAACATATTCATCATGATACATAGGCACAAATCCAGCTGCTATATATGGATTTGTGGAATTTGAATATGTTTTTAATATATAATTATCAATATAATTCATTATGTGGATAAAATTTGATCCAAAATAATTATACTGAAATGAAGGTGCAGGTGATCGTAAATATTTGTCAGTAGGCTTTGAATATGTGTCAAAATCAAAAATATTTATATAATCCCCTAATCTTCTACTTCCACTAGGATAAGACTCAGTTGCATTAAATCTAAAGCTGTATTCTATGTTATAAGGACTTGTGCTGTAAAATACAACAGCAAAGCATATTTTTGGAGTTCCATTTTCTCCATAGTCACTGCTCTCTATATAATCTTCCAAATCTTTTTCTGAAGAATAAGTAGTAAACTTATAAGGGTAGGTGAAATTTCCTATTTTATCTTTAAGTGATGTTATGATGCCATATGCAAATGATCCTCCGCCTTCATTTACAAATGCGATATTTCAGACTTTTTCTTTGGAATAATAATCTCTGTAGTAATTTTCTGAGAGGGATTTAGGGTTATCTGTGAATTTTACAGGTGGATCAAAATATGAGCTGAAATAATTTTTGTCATTAACAGATACTGTCATTGCAGATGGAGAAATATAGGATTCAGCAGAGTGCTTACTGAAACCAACGCCATCTCTTATAATTGCTAAAATAATTAAGAGAAAAACAGGAAATAAGAACTCACATAAGGATCCACAAAGTCTTCTCTTTCAAAGAATTCAATTTTTGTATAGCAAAGCTTTATAATGCTGTCATATGGACATAATTTATATAAGCAAGATGGAAAGAGCAATTTTAAAAGACGAACGTTATAAATATTAAATATTTGAGATAGAAAATAATAAAGTATTCATAAAATAATCTTTCGTTGAGAAATTGATAGATGCAATATGGATTTTATATTCGTGAGGCAATTGTATGAGAACAGATTTAAAAAAAAAACTTAAAAGATAAGGAAAGGCAAAGTTAATATTTTAATAAAGATTAGAGTTTATCTGGGTTGGAGAATATAAATAAATGGATATAATTTATTTTAGGATTAGTAGCAAAATGCAATAATCTTGCTTGGGATATTTGTATACTTTAAGAGATAAATTCCAATAGATTAATGCGATACAACTTTTCTAAATTAATGGTTTATTTTTCTGAATTTTTCATCTTTAATAATAGCTCAGAATGAAGATCTCATCTCATCTTTTTAATAGAATGAAATTTTATGTAAAATTAGTTTTTACCAAAGAAATAAACTCGTTAATATGCTTTTGATTATTAAGGGTCAATGTTATTGGCTTTGAGATTTATACTTTCAAAACAAAATGATATTTTATTTAAGAGTGCTTCTGAAATGCTAACTTGAGCAAAAAAATTTATTATAAATTATAACAATTAACTTTTTTTAAGGTAAAAACTTATATTTAAAATGATTAATTTTGGAAAACTTCCATTAACTATTTAGTTATTTTAACTAAATTTCTATTGTCTGAAAATACTTAATTAAAACTCTTACTTTCTTCCTCATCTTTAATCCATTTTTCTCTAGCCTCAAATATTTTCCTCGCTCCTTCCCTAAAGCATTCAATATTATAATCAATTAAATGCTGCCTATCAAAATTATCAGCTTTTACCAAACACACAAGTGCCAGCATATGTTCAATTTCTCTCAAATATAGCGTAAGTCCACTATCTAATTTAATAATCGCAGTTGATTTTTTGTCAAAAACACTGTTAATATTTTCTGATTCAACTAGTCTATATAAAAATTACCCATAAATGCAGGAAACATCAATAACAACGTCTATCATATCAGAACAAAGTTCATAAGAAATGAGGTCTACTGGTGTGGAATCAGTTGCAATGTAAAGCTTGGTTATCACATCAAAAACATAAACTTTGTCAATTCTGCAATGATTCATTAGGACATCGAGCATGTTTTGAAGATAACCTACCTGTGGGGTGATTTTTTGGACAACCTTGCTTAAAGCTTCATAAATGCTGAGATCGTAAATACTAGTCAAACTATAACTTGGTTCAGGGATTTCTCTATCATTGAGTTTTAGCCTCACAGAATCAGAAACTTCATTGAGAACTTCAAGCTTCACATCATCATTCATAAACATATCTCCATCAATTTTATGGATAAACATTTCAAAAAAACATTGGGAATTCATCCCATGGACTTCTCTCAAAATCGAAACAAATGCATCTAAAGAGCGCTCATATGGCTTATCCTGTGCATCAAGCACATATATCACCAAAGAGCAGTTCTGAAGATATTTTCGTTCATTTGCGTTCATTTGAGAAATCTGAAAAGTGCCTGGAAAATCAATTATCGTGAATTTTGTGTAAGGATTGTTGTAGACGTTGATTTCTTCTATCCTAGAAGTACTTTCTGTGAATAAGGTTTCGTTAGGAGAAATCTTTTGGAAAACTACTTTGAGAATAGAAGTCTTTCCAGCTCTTTTATTGCCGAGGAGAGCTATGTTCATAATTTATAATAAAATCGCCATATATTGTATTTTTTGGAAAAATTATCGAGAATAAGACAATGAAATTGGTATTCAGAAAAATGCAGGTTAATTTAGATATACACAAAATGAAAGTATATTGATATTGACTAGTAGTTAACTGTATTCTTTAGCTCTATTAGTATATCTTTCATATCCTTTCTTGCGAATTGTTGAAAACTTCTTCGAAGAACTCAAGGAAAGTATGCATTCAGAAATTTCTGAGATAATGTAT
>CATKHM010000075.1:0-41292 GCA_949751825.1 Blepharisma undulans
TTCTTTTTGTACGTCAGGATGGACGTAGCCTTGAGATTTCAGACCACGACGATGGCCTGGTCGGGAAGCTCCTTGGCTGAGTGTAAACATAGTCCTGAGTTTACTGATGTCTGGTTCTCTTTGCATTTAAATGGATATTTATAATAAAAAATATTAGAGAATTTGGCAGGTAGATGCAATTAGGGGAAGAAATGAGGTGGATTGAAGAAGAAAATTAGGATTTTGATGGAATTTTTTGAAAAAAATTAATATGGGGTTTCAAAAATAAATAGAAATTGTTAGGTAAGTATAATGCCGTAATTTTGGAAATATTTGAAAAAAATTTGAGCATATTTTTATAATTGTGAAAATTGGTATGATGTGATTATAAATAAATTTTGAAAATTAAATTAAATAAACATAAAGGTAAAGAAATTGACTCTATAACGAATAAATGGAATATAAAATAATTAGCTTTTATAATGGAAATAAGATTTGATAAGACTAAAATAGATAAAACGGTCGTCAACACCTTGCAGAAAGCCTATAGAAGCACAAATCTTCGAATATTTTGATGCTCTTGCCATTTTCAATAAATTTTCCCATAGATGCCTTACTAAAATAGGAATCAATTTTTATTAAAATTTTAAATTTGATTAACTGATTTTTCTTCTGCTTCCACTTCTTCCCATGACAAGCTATTAAAATCTAATCTGTATAAGTCTCCTGCACTATTAAAAACATACGCCTCTCCATCTCTTGCACAAACAGGATCATCAAAATGCATAACAGCAGCATCTCCAGGCAAGTCTTCAGCTTTCCTGAAATTTTCCCCATCAAACTCATAGCTGGATTTTATTTCATTTCCATCTGCATCTTCTCCACCAAAAATCAATACACTGCTATTTGAAAATTGTATAAGTCCCATGCATTTCGCAGGAATATTATATTTAAGAGTTTTAACTGTCCATACCATGCTTGACAAATCACATACTTGTATACAGTCCCTAATCTCTTCAATCCCCTCTTCTATAACTTCTTCCCCTCCAATCACATATATCGAATTTTCCAACAAACAGCAAACTGGATATCTAACCGCAATCAACATATTCGGCAAATCTACCCAAATTTGATCAGAAAATTTTATATAGCAAGAATATACCTCTTTATATGACGACTCAGAGTCATCAAATCCTGCTATCGCAATAATACTGTCTTGGGTAGAAATTAGCCTAATCCCTCTCAATGCTTTTGGAAGCTGAGTCATCGCCTCTTCAATTTGCGAAACCGGGTCATACCTAAAACACTGATTTGTAGGCTTCGGATTAGGCGAATTCGCAGCAACTCCACCAGCGAAAAACAAGCTTCCATCCTGCAAAATGGCAATTCCTGCATCTCTATATTGAATACTTTGCAATTTTATTGATGATTTTTCTTGAGAAAGAGTGTTAAAAGTAGTGATTGTTTTATTGCTTAAATCACAATGATAGGTATAAATGCCACTAAAAGTAGAGCTAAAAGTGCCTAGGCTTCTTAAATCAGCGTTTTGTTGCATAAGAGACATAAGAGGGAAATGCTCGAATTCTTTGGTAGCTCTGTCATATCTGCCTAAAATTTCTGGTTCAGCAAGAATATAGATGTATTTTTCAGTCTTGTAGACGGGTGGGACAAATTGGATATTGCTGACTTTAAAATCTTTTATATTGCTGAACCCGGCCTCTTCATCGAATAAATAAGCCATAGAGGCGGAGGTGTTTAAATCTTTCATGCCGCCTACAATAAGGGTTTGTTTTGGTTCTAAAGGTATAGCTAAGGCTCCTACAACTGGTAAGGTAAATTTCAATTGTAAAACTTTTCATCTGGATTCTTGAATATTGTACACCTGTATGGTTTCAGTTCTTGCGAACTTGTCTTGTTTCAATATAAATCCACCAGCAGCAAATATATTATCTCTTACAAAGTAGCAGGTAGGGCAGCAAAGCTTTTTAGGCATTTGTTCGAGCTCTCTTCATATATTTGATTTTAAGTCATATACAGAAAAGTTTCCAGGGATTAAATCAGAATGGTCATCATTGGATTCGTCTATAGTTTTCAGTTGAAGCCCACCTACTGCATAAACGTGCTTGGTTTTTTCTGCGTAAATCAAAGTCTGCATTGCAGAAGGAGCTGGCATGCTAGCAATTCGTCGACCTGATAGTGCTTTTCCTTCAAAAATCATTGCATCGCTGGTAAGTTCATCTGAATTGTATTCATTTCCTCCAGCTATAATGAAGTTATAGTTAGTTAATTGACAAATCCCGCAATTTCTTGGAAATGGAAAAGGCAAAGAAGCTGCCAATATAAATGCTTTGTTTTCTTGAACTGAAAAGAAAAAGACTTTGCGGGAATTTGGGATTGGTTTGAATATGGAAATCACTTGAGGAGGTGGAGGTGCCACAACTGGGGCTGGTGGTTTTTCAGCTGTAGGAGGAGGTTGAGGATTTGTGACTGGCTTAGGCTGAGTAGTTGGCTTTGGTGTTTGGGCAGGTTTTTTGGGTTTTCCGCAGCAAGCTCCCATAGTTTAAATATTAAAAATTTAAAGTAAATGGTTTTTTACATTAATTCCAATTAAATTTGGATTTCTCAATAAATTCGACCTATATAAGCTGTCAGCCTTCTGGATTACCATGCTTTGATCATTTGCAGACTTAATTTTTTCCAAAAAATTTTTATTTTTAATTTCCGTTGAAGTTATTTTCAGGACTTTTTTTGAGTCACAATGCCCAGGTGATTTAAAGCAGATTTTGTTTTTTCTGATATTGCTGACACTTCTTACTTTATATAGTAACAAGCTTGGCTTAACACCTTTAATAATATCATATGTGCTTTGAATTTTTGAAATCCCTGACACCTTTTTGGGCGTCATTTCTGGTGTCGCTGGCTGAGGCGTTATGCTAAAAATTTTGGGTTTTTCTATACTTCTTTTTTTAGAAGGGGCGAATTCATATCTTTCGTGATGCTCAATAAGCAAGCTACTGGAGCATCTATGTTTGGATTTTTGACGAGCAGTAAAAGAAGCATCAATTATTTTTGGCTCTGACAATTCTTCTGTCGAGTTACATTGAATTCCTATAGTCGCTTTCTTTCGGATTCTTGATATAAAAGACTGTTTTGCAAGATCTCTTCTATGATTTGGATCAGCTGATTTTATGCGAGCTGGAGAATTGTTTTGAGAAGCAAAAGTGACTCTTGGGATTACAATGCATTTCATTAGATAATATTAAAAAATTTGGCAATTGAGAATTTGTATATATTGAATAGCCATAAATGAAAAATACAAATAAAAGTGTTTTATTAACGCCTGAAAGAAAAGAAATAACTAGATCTGCGATGAGTTCTCCTCGTAGCTGTTCTTCATTAGTGCAGCCAAAACAAAAAACACCTAGAAAAGGGATTTCTTGTAGCTTTACCAAAGAAATTGACAATGAACTTAAGCTGGTATATGAAAAACTTAAATTTCATAAAAAACCTAAAAAATCAGCAAGTCAAAGCCATTCATTAACTGCAAAATCAAGTCCAAGTACTAAAATTAGAAAAAATATCCATATGAGTTTAAATTTGATAGAGGAAAATAAAACAGAAACTTTTCATTGGATTAAAAATTCAATTTTCAGAGAAAAAGAAGTGGAAAATCCAAGAATTGATAAAGAAGAATCATTTATTGACTTTAAAACCCTCGAAAATCGACCTATTGAGTACTCTGCGGTGGGGTCAACTCAGGATAATACTGATAAAGAAATTGATGTGAAATTTCAAAATAATCAAAAAGAGAAAATAATAAAAATTGGAAACTGAGGACAGCAAAGGCTTGGAGATAAGCTTGCAAGGAGACCAAAATCTCAATTTTCGAGTGAAAAGAAAAATAATTTTTTGAGTTATGAAAATTCGCAAAGAAGTTCTCTTTGCAGCAGAAATGAATCTGGGTCAATTATGTTTACAATTGATTAGAATTAGAAAATATTATTGGGAAAGGTAAAATTTTGTAAATTGAGAAATTTAATTTTGTTGTTATTTAATTATTCAAATAAACACAAGTATGAAAATTTAATCTATATCTTCTCTGAGAACATGCAAAATTCCAATTTTGAAAGATACTCTTTTTCAAAAATCCCTTGATGTTTATGGCGAGATCAAGAGTGCAATCTTTTATAAAAATGTCAAAGTCATTGATATCATAATTTTCTTGTAAAATAACTTAATACTCTGCTATGGATCTCATAAAATGCTTAAATTTTTACAAGAAATATTTTATAACGCTTTAAAAGTTGGAGTGAATTAGCCAATGTGCAAATTAATGCGCTATTAAGAATTTTATAACAAATTAAAAAAAATATAAATTTGGCACAAGAAATCACACTTATGTGATAAAAAAATAGATTTTTTGCAATATAATATGTTTTGCTACTCCTTCTATATTATAATTAAAAGCAATTATATAATCGACCATCTTAGCCCCCATAAAATATGCTGACGTCACTAAAGCTCTACAAGCCTTCGAGCTTTCAAATCAAATTTATATTTCCCCAAAGCCATGTCACCAAAATAAAGTTTATTTTCAAGTTTTACATGCTGAGTGAGAAGTAGTCTAACCCCGTAAACAGAGCATAATCTATTCCAGCTTGCTAAATCATAATTTTTGCTTTCAAAAACACCAAAGTTATCACAAAATATTCATACTTTTCCCTGGTCGACAATGATATTTTTTCTTTGTGATCTAATAAGATCAAGTACTTTAGAATAAGCATTTTTTCCAATTGAGTAAGAATACAATGCAGCCAAGCGGACTCCTGTAACTAGAATTTCATTTCCAAAAATCTCCGCAGCAGCCGACCCAGAGCGTGAAGGTAAAGGGGCGATGCTTGTTCATGTATTTGTTCTTATATCATATTTATCACACTCTTTATAACTTGTTGCATCATTTTTAATTCCTCCAAAAATATAAATTTGGCATCCAATTTGAGCCAAGCCAGCTCCTCCTCGTTTTCTTCCTGATTTTAATAGTCTAGTTTTCATAGAAACTAAGTCAACAATCATTGCTTCTTTTAGTGGAACTCAGTTTTCTTTGAATCCACCATATATAAAAAGCTGAGTATCTGAAATAAGACATGTCATTGCCCTTCCTCAATAGCTTAAAATTGATACTGGAAGAATATCAGTATGGACTGTTGTTTCATTCTTTTTTGCATCCCATGAAATTAATGAGGTATTATCCGGAAAGTAAATTTTCCTTTGGATCAGATCAATTTGACTTTCATATTCCCTTGAAAGTGTAAGATAAGTCTCATTATTTGGCTCTAATAGTGGAAATTCTAGTTTTTCACACATTTATTATATTCAATATGAAATATGAAGCTAAATATTTTAAAATAGATTAAAATAATTTTAAGGCTCTTTAGTAAATCATAGATATTATAAAGAAATTTAACTATCAGTAAAAAATTAAATGAAAATATAATTTTTACTTCCTATTGTAATTCAGCATTTTTATCCTGCAGGAGGTACAGCTTAAACAAATTAATTTCGTCTCTTTATTGTGACAGTAACAATAGAAAATGCTGGAGGAATTAGTAAATTCTCATTTTGATATTTAATAAGATTTAAGTGTTAGTATAATTGAATCATTTGCAAGGCATCTTAGCCCCCATAAAATATGCTGACGTTGGTAGCTCTCTTCCTTAACAAGCTTGAACTTAACTTACTATATATTCAAAGAGTTATGGACCTTAGATATGGAGAGAGGATTATCGAGGATGAAATTATTACTCTAAATGTCCCAAATCATAAATTTGTTTTTGAGAGGCTTCTTCAAGCTATAAAAAGTGATAATAACTCTGAATTATTTTCTGGGTAAAATCACTGCAGATAAATTTTTGTATTAAATAGGCATATTGATAAAAATAAATGTAAATTCTTATTTTGAATGATTTCATTGTGGCTAAGTTATAGAAACCCAAATCCAACTTTTCAAAAGAAAGAAAATTACTTATAGGTGATGATACAGTTATAATTGTATGAGATTTCAGAGCTTCAGAATCTTTATGCCTTAATAAAAATAAAGCCAAAAATCATGGATTAGCTTGATAAAAGAAGAATTATATATCAAGTTTGAGTGTAGAATATTCTATTGAGCAAAAACAGATATAAATTGAGAACAAGCAGGGAAAAAGGAATCATTTAATTGTAGAGCATGTTAATGATATACCAATTGATCAAATGAGGAGAATGATTAATTTTTAAATAATCAATCTTTAGAGAGTGTAATAAATGTCATTAAGTGAATAATGTATATTAAAATATTAATAATTAAAAATAACGTAGTCACTGTAGATTTAATTATTCAATGCCTCATTACAGATTTAGAATAAATAGAAATAAATAAAATTTTACTATAGCTGAATGCTAAAAATATTGATCTCCATAAATATTGATTAATTCAGATTTTTCAAATGAATTAGCCTCTAGATCGGCTACAAAATTAAATCTGCTGAGTTGATAGAGCCCCTTGAAAGTTTCAGCAAATTCAGTTTTATTAAGAAGTTCCTGTAAGAGATCTCTGATTCTGCTGTCTTTCAATAGCAAAACTTTCTTTATCTCTCTTAGCTCTTCAGTAAGCATATCAGTGTCAGAATATTTTTCACCTGAATTTTTGACGAGTGAATAAACGGATTCAACTAATATTCGAATATCGGAATTGCTCAAACTCTTTAGATCTAAGCATTTATATTTATCAATTTCTTTCATAGTAGCTAAATGCTCTCGTAAATAATAATCATCATCTCTTTTGAGTTCAGCATGCGAATTGGCTGTTGGTGGATCTTTTCTGAAAATTTTGATAAAATTAAGATTTTGAAATATATTTCAGAAAGACATTGTTTTTATTATAAAGATAAGATGAGCATTTTTCTTGTATTTATTCAATTTATTGAAAGTGTAATTTTTTTTTCCCCATTATTTGACTCCAATAGTGAAAATCCCAATTTTTCACACATTTATATAGCCAATAGAAATAAAAGTTAAATTTTTTAATATAGATAAAAATATATACTTAGACAAACAATATTAATTCGAAAAAGCCTCTTGATAATTTATTTAGTTTTTCAAATTCTTCTTCATCACCACCAATCCTTGAGATGGGGATTTGATTATCATCCCCCCTGTCAGCTTTATTTTTTTCTTCTTCCAATTCAAATTTAAAGTATTTTGCATCAGCATATTCAAAATTATCAAAGATTGCTCCGAGAAAATTCTTATTTCTATATTTGATTATTTTCTTTTATTAGTTTTTTATTGAAAAACTCTCTTTTGTCTACTTTTAAAATTGAAAATTCATATATTAGCCGCTAACCGATATTTAAATTAATAATTACTAAAGCGGAGCATATAATTGAGTTTCCAAATCAAATACATATTTATCCATTTCTTTATCTCCAAAATAAATCTTATTTTCAAGTTTTACATGTTGAGTGAGATGCAGTCTAACTCCACGGATATAGCCTATTCTATCCCAATTTGCTAAATCATAACTTTTACTCTCATAAATACCAAATTCATTGCAGTATATTCATACTTTTCCCTGGTCAACAATGATATTTTTTCTTTGCAAACTTAGCACAATTCCTAAAATTTTTACTTCCTATTTTTTGATTATAATTAGTAGTAGATATGCTGCAAATTATTTTGCATATAATAAATTCATATATATCTTTTATCCAGAATATTTTAAATCCTTGCTTTATTGAACGACCGCGAGCCATTTAATTAAGTGAGAAGGAGCAAAGTTTCAAGACCAAATACATGCATATAAGTATTTTTTCCAATTGAATACAAGTACAATGCATTCAGATGAGCTCCTGTAACAAGGATATCATTTCCATATGCTTCTGCAACAACTGATTCAGAGCGTGATGGCAACGGAGCGATGCTTGCTCATTTATTGGTTTGTAAATTATATTTGTCACATTCTTTATAAGCTGACTTAGCATTTTTCATTCCTCCAAATATATAAATTTGGCATCCGATTTGGGCTAAACCAGCTCCTCCTCGTTTTCTTCCTGATTTTAATAGCCTGGTTTTCATTGAAACTAAATCAACAATCATTGCTTCTTTGAGTGCAACTCAGTTTTCTTTGAAACCACCATATATAAAAAGCTGAGTATCTGAAACAATGCAAGTCATTGCTCTTCCTCAATAGCTTAAAATTGATACTGGAAGAATATCAGTATGGACTGTTGTTTCATTTGTTTTTGCATCCCATGAAATTAATGAGGTATTATCCGGAAAGTAAATATTCCTTTGAATCAGATCAATTTTGCTTTCGTATTCCCTTGAATTCGTAAGATCAGTCTCATTATTTGGCTCTAATAGTGGAGATCCTAATTTTTCACACATTTATTATATCCAATATAACATATGAAGCAAAATATCTTAAATAAACTGAAATATTTCTAAGAGAATTGGAAAAACAATTATTTTAAAAATTAATTTAACTGCTCCAAAAGCAAAGATTATAAAATTTGTAAAATTAAATTATAACAATTCAGGCATGAAAAAGAAGTTACAGGATTTAGTTTCTTAAGTGATTTCACAGAAAGAATTAGGCTGCTCAGGCCCATATAAACCCTGGGATCTAATAAGAGATTATAATAATTTTATTAAAATTTCTTGAATATTGTATTAAATAATGGGGCTCACGATATCCTAAAATTTAAAAAAAATTATGCTTTAAAAGCTACAGAAAATTCAATAGATATAAAAAGTATAAATATAAGCTTTTATATTTAATTATTCAATTTTTATTTCTCTCATCTATAGCATTTTAATGCTGCAAGCATGTCAATTCTTTTTGACCCAAATCAAACTTATAATATTGCCAGCCATTATAATATCCTATTGCCATATAGAGTCCTCCTTTATTATAGGAACAATTAGCATGATAAGGGTTAATGCTAATTATTGAGTCTTTTATTCTTTTTCACACATATAAATCTTCCACATTGCTTTCAAAAATTGATCCTCGATCGCATTCTATTAAATATAATCTCTCTGTCGTAGCTATCAAAATTTTTGTTTTATTTTTTTCAAAATCACATGGAATTATCGAAAAGGAGTCAATATCAATTGAATATAAAAAAAGATCTTCGTTGTTAGCACTAGAAATCAAAATATTTCTATTAAATATTATATTACTGCAATTAGCGCTGTCTTTGGGCAATGGGGATAATTTAAATCATAGGTTCTTATCTAAATCAAACCTCTCTGATAGAGTAAGCAGTTGATAGATATTGTCCACTCCTCCAAAGCAATATACGCTTCTTTCAAAGTAAATAGCTGATGAGTTATAACAAGGCGTTCCTGATGGCAGCACCCTGGTTTTAAAATCTCTATCAACAATCAAGGCAATCCCACAAAATGGTAAATCTTGGCCAAAACAAAATAGCAACGCATGCTGATCAATTCAATCTTTCATAACTCATCAAGACTTTTTCTGTTTCTGTTTGAGTTTCGGTATCATAAACAAAAAAATAAGTACAGATATGTGAATCATCCTGAATAACATAAAGAGATGTGAGCCAGAAATAAGCATCAACGTACTCTTCATAAGCTTTTCTTAATGCTGAATCATTTCTAAGGCTTAGATTCTTCTTGTATAATGAACAAATTCTCCTAAACTCTTGCTCAGTTTCTGAGTCATTATTTGTTTTCTGTAAAATCTGAGATTTCTTGATTTTTAGTTCATGAAGAGTCAGTGGCTGATCAATATCATTTTGAATGGCCTGGCTTTTAGTTTGCTTATCATTTGTGGTATATTCTATGGCAAAATTAAGCAAGATAGATTGGATTTGTGTTTTAGGCTTCATATTATAAAGTTCCTAAAAATTGACTAATTATATTTGAAAAATACAGTGCTATGATGGAGTGCAAATAAGGAAAAGCAATTTTAATATCAATTAAATATAATATTTTTAGTCATTTGACTCTTATAAATTTTTAAATCATGTAAGTAATTAAGCGAGAAAGTTTTCTACAAGGATTTGTATATAAAATAGTTTCTCCATAATTAAAATCATATGTGTTAGTCTTAAACCGAAATCAATAAGAAATAAACAATTATTTTCCATTTTTTGTATAAATATGAGACGCCAGAAGAGATTCGGATGCAGATCTGGGAATACCATAAAGAAATGCCCCACTTACTCTTACTCAATAGATTCCATTATAAGCGGAGAAAGCAACTTTGCATCAGGATGTGTTCCAAGTGACTCAGAAGAAATCAAGCAAAAAAAGAATGATAATTATGCAAGAAGAAGATTCCAAGCTCACAATTTAAGAAGCAAAAACCAATTTGGCTATTGCAATCATAACCATAAGCAATATAGCAAGGTTGACGAAAAGCAGAGAAGATTTTACTGGAATAGAAAAGATGCTAACATTTACATTAAGGAGACAGACAGCACTATTAAGTTGTTTAAGATTCAAAAGATTCAGCATCCTTTGGAACTTATTTCTTAGGCTTAATTCTTCATTCTATCAAAAGAATGTTTTATATCATTATTCAGAAATTACAAGATTCAAATCATGATATTTTTGGAGAAGCAAAGAGTGTGCAAATAATATCTACCAGAGATATTAAAATCATTTTCTTTATTATTATTATTATTTTAATAATATATATCACTAATTTGAATAGATTGTGCTCTTCCACATGTATGCCAATTTTTTCGAACCCAAATCAAACTTATAATATTCCCACTTATTATTATATTGCATTGAAATATAGAATCCTCTTTGATTGTAGGAGCAATTAGCGTGATAAGGGTTGACGCTAATTATAGAGCCTGCTATTCTTTTTCACACATATAAATCTTCCACATTGCTTTCATAAATTGATCCCAGCACGCACTCTATTAAATATAATCTCTCTGTCGCAGCTATCAAAATCTTTTTGATATTTTTTCCAAAATCACATGAAATTATTGAAAAAGAGCCAATATCAATTGAATATAAAAATAGATCTTCGTTGTTAGCACTAGAAATCAAAATATTTCTATTAAAGATTACATTACTGCAACTAGTGCTGTCTTTTGGTAATGGGGGTAATTTAAATCATAGGTTCTTATCTAAATCAAACCTCTCTGATAGAGTAAGCAGTTGAAAGGTATCGTCAACTCCTCCAAAACAATAAATGTTTCTTTCAAAGTAAATAGCTGATGAGTTATAACAAGGCGTTCCTGATGGCAGCATCCTGATTTCAAAATCTCTATCAACAATCAAGGCGATCCCGCAAAATGGAAAATCTTGGCCAAAGCAAAATAATTCATTATTTGGGAGTTTAGCAACACATGCTGAATAATTCAATCTCAAACTCATCAATGCTTTTTTTGTCTCTGTTTGAGTTTCGGTATCATAAACCAAAAAATAAGTGCAGATATGTGAATCATCCTGGATAACATAAAGAGATGTAAGCCAGAAATAAGCCTCAACGTACTCTTCATAGGCTTTTCTTAATTCTGAATCATTTCTAAGGCTTAGATTCTTCTTGTATAATGAGCAAATTCTTCTAAATTCTTGCTCAGTTTTTGAGTCATTATTTGTTTTCTGTAAAATCTCAGATTTCTTGATTTTTAGTTCTTGAAGAGTCAGTGGATGAGTAATATCATTTATATCATTTGTAGTGTGGTTTATAACAGAATTAAGCAGGTTGAATTTGCTTTGAGCTTCAAGGTTCATATTATAGAATTCTTAAAAGATTTATAGATTATATTTGAAAAATATAGAAATCTTTATTTACAATACCAAATTTTGGCATCTTAATTGATTTTCAATTATTAGACTCTTTAAATTTACAAAATCATCTAAGTAATTGAGTATGAAAGTTTTCTATCAAGGATTTGCTATAAAATATTTTTATAATCAGTCTTCTGGAAATTAAAAATATTATACTTGCTAGCTTTGAACCGAAATCAAGAAGAAATAAACAATTATTTTCCATTTTTTGTATAAATATGAGACGCCAGAAGAGATTCGGATGCAGATCTGGGAACACCATAAAGAAATGCCCCGCATGCTCTTACTCAATAGATTCCATTATAAGCGGAAAAAGCAACTTTGCATCAGGATGTGTTCCAAGTGACTCAGAAGAAATCAAGCAGAAAAAGAATGATAATTATGCAAGAAGAAGGTACCAAGCTCACAATTTAAGAAGCAAAAACCAATTTGGCTATTGCAATCATAGTCATAAGCAATATAGCAAGGTTGATGAAAAAGAACGAAGATTTTACTGGAATAGGAAAGATGCCAACAGTTGCATAAAGGAAACAGACAGCACTATTAAATTGTTTAAGATTCAAAAGATTCAGCATCCTTTGGAACTTATTGCTTAGATTTGAAAAAATCTGCTGGAAAGATTGCCACTAGGAGTTAACAGTGACCATAATTCTTTGAATATCGAGAGTAAACTAACTTATTTATGGTAATTTAATTTGGAATTAATTCTAATAATCATAACCGATATCGATTTCAATTTGTTATAAAATAATATTCAATCTAAAAATGCCCATATTTTTGATCATAAAACAAAGTTTACAAAAAAATAGTTAGAAAAACGTTGAAATTTAAAATAAAATATAAATAGAATGCAAAAAATACTCAATTGTATAATATAAATTGTTAGAATGAAATCTTAAGCTCTCTCATTTGTTTAAATTATTTTCAAATAAAATCCAAAAATATTCCTCTTGCTTTTTCTACAGTAAACCTGCTTCATAATATTTTTTGATGCTAATTTATTAATTTTATCAAAGTTATTCACATTAATTTAAATATGAGAAGACAGAAGAGATTCGGCTGCGCATCAGGAAACACTATAAAAAGATGTCCAACTTGCAAAATTGACTTGGAAGGGCTCTTCAATAGCTCTTATGATAACAAAGCAGGAATTTTATCTACAGACTCTTCTGAAAACAGGATTAAAAAATTGATAAAATATTCACAAAGAAGATATCAAGCTCATAATCTTGGATGCAAAAAGCAAGCTGCTTACTGCAATCAATTTCACCGAGGAAGAGGGGATGGCACTAAAGAATACAGAACATATTGAATAAAAAACGGAATAAACAGTGATTTAGAAGAAGCAGATGAGTGTGCGAAATTATATAAGTATGGATACTGTTTTTAAAAATTTTTTATTATAAAATTGTATTAAAATAGGCATTTTGATAAATATGAGACGCCAGAAGAGATTCGGGTGCAGGTCTGGCAACACAGTAAAGAAATGTCCCACATGTTCTGCTGCCGTTTACTCTATAATAAATAGTGATAACGATTCTGAAGAAGGACTGACTAAATGTGATTATGAAAAAATTCAAAAAGAAAATAGTAATTATGCGAAGAGAAAGTTCCAGGCCCATAATCTTGGAAAGCAAACTCAATTTGGCTATTGTTATCATTCTCATAAGTATGATAATAAGATTTGGGGTAAAGAACGAAGAGTTTATTGGAATAAGAAAGATGTCAGAAATTATATTAAGGAAACAGATAGCACAATAAAACTTTTCAAGTTACAAAGCGTTGAGAATCCTTGGGAACTTGTGTTTTAGATTTGAGGAATCTGCAGAAGTGATTATTTTTGAGAGTAGAATTTGCTATGGCTATTTGATAAATATTTATAAGAAAATAACTGCTTATGGGAATATGAATTTATATTTTAAAATTCTTTTTTATTAAATTCAAAATATATCTTCTCTATTTTCTATATAACTAATATCTCACTATCTCTCACAATATTTAAAAATTGTTTAAAAAATATTAACTTTTCTCGCTCATATTTCTCATATGCATTCTTAATATTTAAAACGGATAATGAAGTTTATCATCTTCCTCTTAGGAATCACACTTCCCTTCGCCTTTCAACACTCTTTATCCCCTACATCCTACCAAATTCCTTTAAAACGAATATCTCTAAACAAGCAGGAAAAGCAAGCTCTCATCTCTCTCGTCTCAAAATCCCAAACATCTCCCATCACTCTTTCAGACACACCTTCCAACAATTTTTTATCCCTAAAATCCCATTCCAAATCCAAAATCAAGCTAAAAAATTTCGCTAACACCCAATTTGTCGGCTCTGTAGGCATCGGGAATCCTCCACAGTTTCTCGACGTCATTTTTGATACCGGAAGTGCCAATTTCTGGGTAAATTCCAAGCTTTGTAAAGATCCGCCATGTATTCTGCATGATGCGTATGATCATACAAAAAGTAGTGATTATGAAATTTATGGGCCTCAAGTAGAAGTCACATTTGGGACAGGTTCTATTGAAGGAATTATTAATTATGACACTGTTACTTTTGCAGGGCTTACTTTGCATCATCAGACTTTTGGGGAAATTACGGATGAAGAAGGAGAAGTTTTTGATGATGGGAAATTCTGTGGGTTGTTAGGTTTAGCGTTTCCGTCACTGGCTGCAGAGGGGACTGTACCGGTTTTTGATAATGTTATCAATTCGGGACTGCTGGAAAATAATATTTTTGCGTTTTATTATTCGTTGAATCCTGATGAAACAAGCGAATTGATGGTAGGAGATGTGAATGAGAAAAAGTTCAAAGGAGAAATTAATTGGGTGCCAATTATTGAAGGGTTTGAGTATTATTGGCTAATTGAAATTGAGGATATTAGGCTTGGAGACAAAAGTTTGGGATTGTGTGAGAAGAAATCTTGTAGAGGAGCCGTAGATACAGGAACGTCACTTCTAGCTGCACCTTTTGAGCATTTATTTGCAGTTTATGATAATTTAGATTCAGATTGCACAAGTTACGAAAAATACCCTGATTTTGTATTTGTGATTAAGGGAAAAGAATATCGGATTAAGCCAAAAGATTATGTGATCACTATTAATGATGACGGGGAAGATAACCCTGGAATGCATTCTGACGATTTTAGTGAGTGCACTTTGGCTATTATGGGTCTTGATGTGCCTGAGCCTAGTGGCCCATTGTGGGTGCTTGGTGATATTTTCTTATCATCATATTATAGCGTATATGATAGAGATAATAACAGAGTTGGCTTAGCAGAAGCTGTCCATAAATAAGAATAGATTAATGATAATTATAATTAAAAAATATTGATAAATATATTTTTTGATTATTAAATGTTTTTTATAAATAAATTTTTAATCTCTTTTTGAATTTTTTAATTTTAATATAATAAAAACTGCTGATCTTACTTTAGACTAAAATAAATCTTAATTTTCATTAATTTTCTTGCTTTTCTTGATTTTCTTGCTTTTCTTGCTTTTCTTGTTTTTCTTATCTTCTTTTTCATAATCTAATTCGTCTTCATCAAGATGCTTTCTTTTTCGTTCTTGGTTGGTAGAGAATAGTAATTTCATATATTCTTTGTATATTATTTTTTCTTCATTCACTGAGCTTACAATTTTGCATATTATTTCTGTCAATTTTTCTTCAGTTTTGCACTTGCAAAGCTCCCTTTTATCATTTCTAAAATAATCTCTTATTTTTAGAGCATCAGATATTTTATGTTTTTTAGTAACTATTGCCAGATGCCACTTTTGCTCGTGCGCATAATGATAAAATGCCATACCTCTGACTATAATATGAGTGAAATATTTATGAGCATCACTGTTTTCATACATGTTTAGTGCATTATCCATATATCCCTTATCGTAAATTTGAATAAGAGCCTCGAGAGCTATTTTATCCGCATATGTTCTATTTGCATTATATATTTTCTTGCATTCATGCACAATAACACAAGTACTTTTTCCTATTATAGGCTTATAAATAGCATATGTTCTGTATATATTTCCATTGTAAGCTTTATTTCACAATTTGTGTCTTGGCAGGCTCACATTCGCCAATCTTGCAAAAAATTTAGGCCATCTGACTAGAATTCGAAAATCTAATTCATTATTATTCTCGTTATTCCAATAGTTTAAAATTTTATTTCTTACTGTCTTGATATATTTAAAGGTGTTTTCTAGTGTGGCATTCATACGGTTTGCCAATTCGCTCAATTTCAAATTTGGTATTCTTTTATGCAATACCTCAAGCCAATTTTTGATAAGCAAATCGAACACGCATATCTTCACTTCTTTATTGGGACAAACATAGACTCATTTATTTGTATCTGAACCTGAAGGAATTATTTGCCTTGCAGAATCTTGTTCCTGAAACGGCGTTAAGTATCCTGAATGAAGCAGAAATCCAAAGAACTGGGCTTTATCAATTTCGATGTTTCTGATTGAGATATTTTCTGGCAGTTTTTGATTCATGAACAAATATCCGGTTCTAAGTAATTCAGATAATTCTTCTTCACAAGAGAAATTTTTAAACAAACGTTCAAGCTCATCATTATCTCCTGTGTCAATCCAGTAAGTTTTAAATATATTTTTTTCTCTCAATTTTGCATTGTGTAGGCAATTCATAATTGACCAAGGGCTATAAATTTTTTTATCTCCAATATTATAACCATCATACCATGAATTAATTTTCGTTTTATTTAATTCTAAGTCTTCTTCTGTTTTTCAAATAGAAGTTTTTTTCAAAATTTTATAAATTTCATTCTCTGTAAACCCAAAATACTCTGAAAATTCTGAATCTAATACAGAGCGTACTACTATATTATTCATCCCCGAAAGTAGATGATTTCTTAATTCTCCTGTTAAAATTGTCTTTTGCAC
This sequence comes from Blepharisma undulans, assembly GCA_949751825.1. Lineage (NCBI taxonomy): Eukaryota > Ciliophora > Heterotrichea > Heterotrichida > Blepharismidae > Blepharisma > Blepharisma undulans. Next base: position 16,711 of record CATKHM010000075.1, read on the forward strand.
ATACCGAGAATTTTCTTTTATACCGAAATTCATCAATTTTTTCATAAATTGTGAAATTAAATAATAATGCTCATCAAAAATCAAATGATTCAATGGAGTGTCATACCCATCTATTATGAGAAAAACTTCTACTTGATAAAATTCAAAAAGCATTTTGCTTAAAAATTGGATTGAAATTCCAAGCTCAGATTTCGGATCATTTGTAAGAAATTCAAGGAATTTTTTTAGATTTGCTTCCAAAATTTCATCGTTATGTTGGTCGAATTGGCGTTTTAATGAATAATAAACATTTAAATGATAATTGAAGGCTTTTTTGATTTCAAAACCAAAACAGGTGTGGATTGCCTCATGAATATTTTGACCATTTTCAGGGATGATTTCTGGAAATGTGATAAAAATTACAGGTATTTTTCCTGCGTATTTATTAATATAATGCCCACCTCTTTCAGTTGCAATAGCCAGGATTCGAGTATTGGCAGTGTTTGAGAAACCGTTGATAACTCCATTTCTTTTTTTTGTAAATAAATGAATATTTTCAGCGTTTTTTGTTGGTTCTCCTTCATTGTTCAAAAATACCCTCAGCATGTCCAAATTTAGGCTTTTGCCCCATCTTCTGGGTCTAATAATTGCAATATTTTCAGAGGGACAATCAAGGACTTCTTTAATAAATAAAGTCTTATCAATAAAAACCTCTTCACCTTGAATTAATCTTTTAAACGATAGTTTGGAGCTAGTAAACTGGTAATCTTTATTTATTTTAATATTTAATGAGTCTGCATAATCGCATAGCAAAATCTGTTTGGGTTTCGCCAATAAAAATTGACATGGATCATTCTCATAATTTTCCAAAAATTCTAATCTAGCTGGAATAGTTTCAGCAATTTCATATATTTTATTGGAGTTGGCTTTTATTATTGAAATTTCTTCATTTAAAGTCTGAAGTACAAGCATTTTTTGCTTTTCTATTCATCTTGAATCAAATTCTATATCTAAAAGTGGAAAATTATTGCTTAAACAAATTCCTTTTCCCACAAAATAATTTCAAATAACTTGATATATAAAAGTTGGGTATTTTATCAATTGAAGAATATTATCAGATTTGTCATTTACAATCAAAATTGCCAGAAGCAAAGCTCACCAACCACCTTCATCTGGGTGCCAAACTTTCACAGCTGTATTTTCTTTCTCGGAAACAAATTCAGCGTTTTTTAGCTCTCCACCAACAATATCGTCTCTATTTTCTTCGTTATTATTAACTTTAAGCTTATTTTTTAATAAAAACTCGATAAAGGATGGAAGTTTATGATTTTTGGTTACAGAATTCCGGTAAAATATTTTTTGTGAGGTTCTTTTAGCCTTTGGGAAAATGATGATTAGATTTCAACTGTTATCAGCTTCATGTTTGTAAATAGATATGAAAGTCTTATTTTCATTTATAGCAATTTCTATTTCTTTTATAAAAACTAGCGCGGCATCTTCACTTTCAAAAGGAGATTTCCCAGTTATGAGATCCATTGCAATTTTTACTTCGTCGCTGGAGAACAATCGTTCTAAAGCATTTTTGATGCTTCAAGCAGTAATTTCTTCTACTGACCATTCAAATGGGGCATCGAAGACTGCGCTCATATATTCAATAAGATCCAATCTGTTTATGGCCATTTTATTTTTATCAAAATTGGGGCTTAATGCATTTATAGTAAATTATACTTAGAAAATGGTCTTCAACATTGGCAGTTTTATTTTTGTGATCTTGTAGTAAAAATAAACAGCAATATCTAGAATTTTAGCTAAATAAATCTCTCTCTTATTTTTATCAATAATTTACCAATAGCAAACCTTTGGACTCGCAAAGAACAATAGCAAGAGCCCAAGATACTGTATTTGTACAGGATGCAACAGATTAATCAGAGAATACGAACTCGTTGTCTATAGACGCTACATTTGAGAAATCCCACCACATGTTGACTTTAAGAAGTACAGATACTTAACTTTCTCTTTGTCTCATGTTATCATCTTTCGCTCTTTGATGATCTTCATACAGAAGTTCCGATTTTTAATGGAGCTTTTGAGATTGATGTATAAATATAGTTAAATTTACTTATAATGGTGAAACTAATTTTTCGAAATTTATAAAATTATCTCTTAATGAGCATTTTTTCATCATTTGCAAGTGGCAATAAGCGAGCTCCTTCTGACTACCAAATCGAGTTATTTGACCCTTATCATGGTGAAGCTGACCAAGACGAATTTTCCGAAAAAGATCGCTCATCAGGAAATTTTGCCAAAACAATAGATGCAAAAATCAGATTTTCCAAAAGAAATTCTTTATTAATTGAAAGATTCAAAATTCCTGAACCAAAGCAATCTGAGTCTCCAAGACTGTCTATGTTTTCTGATGCAAAAATTCAGATGATGGTGAAAGATCAAATTGGCAGGAGAAAAGGACAAAAAAGATTCAGTATAAGACCTTCTATATCATCAAGAAAATCTATTTTGGAGACAGGGTCTTGTATAATGTGATATTTTATTCATGAAAAATTATTGCAAGATTTAATTCCCGATTTCGAAATGTACAAATGCAAAAAAATGTTCGAAGAAATTTTGAAAAAAATCCCCAACTGCCACGAAGCTAATTTCGGGTATGGACGACTATTATATTATGAAAGAGACATCGATGGTGCCTTAAATTACATTAAAAGTGCATTAAAATTCAAACCAAAAGATCATCTTTATAGAATGTGATTTGCATTTTTGCAATTAAAATTGTCTTGGAAAACTCGTGGAGATTTTATTACCTGTAAATCGCTATTAGAAGCATTAAGAATAGAAAATCCGAATTCATTAGAAATTTTGTGAGGATTAATGGAATTAAGCATGAGCGGTTTATTAAGAGTACAATCTGAAATAGAGCTTCCTGAACATTATGCGAGCCATATAAAAGAAAATGATAATTATTATGGATATTTAGCATGAGGTATGATATTTTTAAATAAAAATCCTGAAAAAGGAATTTTGCTGTTTAAAGAAATGCTGAAAAGGTTCCCGAATAGACCAGAAGCTTATATTGTGCTGTGGCAGCATTTTCATAAAAATAAAAATTATGTTTTGTCAGAAGATGTAGCTGCTGAAGCTTTTTTGAAAGCGACAGAAGGAGAAAACAGCCAATTTTATATTTTATTGTGTATTATATATGCAAAATCTTATTTTAAAAGAAATAAGGTAAGCAGTTGTCTTGATCTTCTTCAACAAAAATTTATAGAAAGACCGACATGTTCTGTTTTAATATATCATTATGGAAAATATGCCACAAAATCAATGAATTTAAATTATCGAGGAGCTGCTATTAGTGCATTATTAGAAAGTCTTGAGCATAGCAGCAAGAATAAATATGGAAATATTTATTATTGATTATCCAAAGCGTACATATTGAATAATCAGCCATTTGAAGCTTATTATTCGATGAAAAAAGCATTAAAATATTTAAAAAATACAGATGAAAACAAAATTCAAGAAATTAGAAAAAAAATCGACGAAATAAAGCCGAAAATTGATATAATTGAACACATAGATAGCATAACTTCCACTAAATTTGGGAATAAATTTGATATAGAAAAGCACAAAACCCAATGCGAGCAACTAAAAAATTTTCAAAAAGGCTTTTCAGACATATATTTAGCCAAAATTTCTTGGTCCTGCGGAAATGAGGACGACGCAATTACTCTTGCAGAAGAAGCCACTAAATCAAAAACTTTAAATTTCAAAGCATATTTACAATTATTTCATTATTTAGGCCATAGTCATGATCAAGCAAGCATAAAAAAGCATGCAAAACAAATGATAAAAAAAGCAAAAAATCCAAGCCTGCCTACACCATTATGAGTTCAAGTCCATATAAAATATGCAAAATTAATAGAAAATTCAAATCCTGCAAAAGCTATTATAATTCTTAAGTGCCTTGCTAAAGTGTTTCCTCCATTATCACATGGTGAAATTCCTTATATAAAAGCTATCAAAAAAGCAATCACGCTAAGTGAATTAAAAGAAGTTTCAGCTAAAATTGAAGAGAATTCGAGTTCATATAATTACTCAAATTATAAGAACTCTCAAATAGACTTACAATATTATATGCAGACTTATATTCCTGGAAGACCTCAAGAAAACAATATAACAATTGAAACCTATTCAACAAATGATGAAAATAAAAAATTTGACTTAGCAAAAGAAATTCGGCATTTTAGCACAAATCGAAGCCTTTCAGGAAGATCTGAAAGATTTACCTCACTTACAATCCAAACAGAATTTGAAGACTCTGAAACAAAGCAAAAATGCAAAAACGCAATTCCTATAGAAACTCCCAAAGGAGGCTCAGCTTTGGTTTTTCCAATATGCTCAAATCCTCATTTTTTGTATAAAATCGCCAAAATTGCAGTATTAAAAAGAGTTTGCATTGCAGATGGGCTATTTGCTATAGAAGATTATTTATCTATACTAAAAAGTAAAAAGCAAAAAAAGCATACAGAAACTTTAAAAATAAAAGGTCTATACTGAAAGTCTTTTTTGCTGGAAGAATCTTTTGAAAGAGTCAGAGCCTTGGATTTAATGAGATCTATATTGCCTAGACTAATTAAAAGCAAATTTACAGAAAAAGCTGACAAAATCAAGACTTTTCTCTCAAATCATTAATAAAATAATAATGTTATAATTTTATGGGTGAGGAACTTAAAAAGGAAACAATAATTGATCTTTCTGAGTATATGAAAACGAAAATTAGGGTAAGTCTTGTAGGAGGAAGAGAGCTTACAGGGATTTTAGGCTCTTATGACAAAATTCCGAACGTTGTGCTAGAAGACACAATCGAAGAATATAATGGAAACACTCGTGAGCTTGGAATTGTCATTGTAAGAGGTCAAATGATAACAGCTATAATGCCAGATCTAGTTGAAGAGACAGAAAATCCATTTACTTCTAAATAATTTTATTTCTTAAACATATGCAAAAGTTCTTTTTTATTGATCTTCCCCATTTGATTTCTTGGAATTTCATCTACCCTTATAAGCACTCTAGGCAGCTTATAATGAGCCATTCTTTCTCTGCACCATTTTTGCAGTTCTTCAAGCTTAAATTCCACATTATTTTTACTTTTATAAATCATCCCTATAATTTGGCCATATTCTTCATCAGGAACTCCTACTATTGAAACTTCAACAATATCAGGATGTTCCATTAGTTCTCGTTCTATATCAAGAGCTGAGATTTTAAAGCCTCCAGATTTTATGATATCAGCACTTGCTCTGCCTAGGATTTTATAATCATGAGTTTCTGGGTCAATTTCGACAATATCACCAGTTTTGAAGTATTTTTCGCTATCAAAAGATTCAGAGGTCGCTTTGGGATTATCGAAATATTCTTTAAAAATAGCTGGGCCACGAACATGAAGTTCACCATCTGTTGTTTTTACTTCAACACCTGGGAGTGGTTTTCCAACCCATCCTGGCCTGCGTAGACCATTAAGAGGGTTTGATAAAATCATGCCTGTTTCACTCATTCCATATCTTTCTAATAAAGTATGCCCAGTTATATTTCTCCATTGATTAAATACAAAATCGGTAAGTGCCATTGATCCAGATACCATCAGCCTGAATTTCTTTAATGAGTTTCTTAATTGAGCTTTTGTTGTTTCATCAAAATTTTCCCACTCATGAAGCAGCTTTGAATATATTGTAGGAACTGCCATAAAAACATTCAAATCATTATTTTTCGAAAATTCGCTTCACACTGTTTTAGCATCAAATTTCGAATGTATCGTAATTTTGGCACCTGAATAAAGAGCACAACATAATATATTGACAATTCCATGAATATGATGCAGAGGCAGTGTCTCCAGAATATGGTCTCTGGAAGTCCATTCCCAAGAATTCACTAAAGCTTGCACTTGTGCTTCAATACTTTCATGAGTATGAACAACCCCTTTCGGCTTTCCTGTCGTCCCTGATGTATAAACAATCATAGCTGACCTGTCTTTACGTATAACCCGATAAGGATCATCAAAAGAGTTGCTAATTGTTTCAGAAAAATTGCCAATTGAGAGAATTTTTACATTGAGTTTTTCACCCACTGGCTGCAATTTTTCGAGATACTGGTTGTGGCATAAAATTAGAGATGACTTAGATTGGGTGATCATATATTCCATTTCATGTAAAGAATGCTGAGGACAAAGAGGAACTGCAACTCCACCTGATTTTCAGATTCCCCATTGGCATGCAATGTACTCATACGTCTGTGGGATTAAAAATGAAATTCTTTCAGAACCCAAATCAAGCCTGGAGTCCAGAATCATTTCACTTAATTCATTGGAATGTTTATGAAGATGGTTATAGGTCATTCTCCGACCTGTACAATATACAGCATCTTGGCTTAAAAACTTGTGAGCTCTTTTGAGAATCTCCATTTATTTTTTATTGGCGGATTTTATTGTTTTAAAGCATAAAATTTCTTATAAAGATTTTATTTGTAAATCAATTGAAATTATAAGGAAATTAAAAACTTTTGTAATTTTTCTTTAAGAATAAATTTCGATAAAATCTGAATTCCTGATAAGTATGAAAGTTTAATTACATGGCAGAGTATAACGATTACAGTTTTTACAAGCTTTTTGAAAGAGCAATGACACCAGGATCTATTGCAATTCAGCAAAAAAATTCTTCAAAAGCGTCTTTTTCATCATTTCGGATGGCTTCTCCAATAAAGTTCCAATATTTGAATATCAGGCCAAGAAGTTCTTATGTAACTGCTCCAAGCACCAAAAGAATAGCCCCACCAGACTCAACGAGTTCTCATTTAGGCCCTGGCCGCTATAATAATGTTGTGCATGCTGCGGGTCCTTCATGGGAATTTTCAAGGGATACGAGATTTCAAGAAGAACGCACAAATTTAAGCTATGATATTTCTCATCTATTAAAACATAAGCAACAGTCATCAGAAGAAAAAGAAGCAATTGCTAAACGAATAGAAGAAAATAAAGATTTAAGCCAATATAAACCTAGAAAAAGGCTTGAAAGAGCAAAATCACTATCACAAAGAAGAAAAACGAGAAGTGATATAGCTAAACAGACAAAATATTGCATTTTGCAATCAGTTAAAACTGAAAGGCAAGACAGACTTGATGAAAAATTCAAAAAATTCGAAATGAGAATGAGGAAAAACGAAGTTTTTCAAATCAAGTTATCATGGATTTCTGTATTTTCTTTATTTGGGTCAGCAACTGTTATGAGATACAAGCTCAAGAAAAAAATTATTTTACGAAGAAGAGTAGCATCTTCTTTAAAATGACTCCGACAAGTCTCAAAATGCATAGGAAAACTTGTTATATTAGGAAGAAAAATAAGAAGAAAGAGAGCAAATATGGTAAAAATTATATAGGTTTTACGTGTTTATATGCTTGTACATGTCAAGCGGTGGCTAAAAAATAGAAGAGAAAGAAATATGAATACAATTGTAAATTTATTTGAATCTTCCATTACTTCTTCTGTGATGCTGAAAACCATGTTTAAGTGGCAGCAAAAGGTAAATTTTAAGTAGCTTTATACAATTCAGCGTGGAATGAAAAAGTTTATTCTTATTAAAAGAACTCTTTATGATATTTGGATAGAAAGATGGAATGAAGCTGAAAATGAAATTTTTGAGAAAAATTCAGCAAGAAAAGCGAAAAAAAAGAAAATGAGTAAAAAATCAACAAAAACTGGAGTAACATCGATTCCTGAGGAAATAAAACAAATTTACATAAGAAATTATATAAGAAAAAAGATAAAAACGTACAATGAAGATTATCAGGTATATATGGGAGAAGTCCAAGCGTTAAATTTATATATCGAAACCCAACTGAAAAAAGTTACCACATGGGATGAAAATGAGCTAAATTATCCAGATCGTCCACAGCCTCCAAACATTTCATCAAATTTGACAAAAGAATTGCTAATTGAAATGATTCACACAGCTGAAAGGGAGAGAACTAAATGAAATCAATTAAGGGAAGCTGAGCTTCGAAAAATAATGGCGTCAAAAATATAAACGAATGTAAAATAACGAACTAGAGTAAAAAAAATTATTTAATTTCTTTAATCTTTACAACAATAGCTATTTAAAACAAGGAAAATTTCAGCTGGATTTTACAGAGAGTCAGTTTCAGTGTATGGAGTAATTAAGGAATTGAAATAGAAACTCATATCAGAAATCATTTGAGGAACCTAAAGTTTATATTGAAAATATTAATTAAGACTTACTATGATATCATAAAACATCAATACTTTATATAATAATTAAAATTTTAATAAGTTGCATATTATTCATTTATTTCTATAGGAGATTTTAATGTAGGATATGGCACTTCTTCATAAAAGGAATGGCTATCTGCTTCATTTAAATCTCTTATGCTTTCTTTATCAGGAGATTTTTCATTTTCTACTCCAATTCTATCAATTGATAAATCAGAGCTCTTGTCAAAAGATTGCACTTTATATTTAAGATGAACAGAACTAAAACTCTTGACTCAATTTTCCATTCTTGTCCAACGGACAATAAATCTGCATAATTCAAGCTTTGAATATAAAAATGAGATTCCTATGCTAGCTATATTAAAAATCCACTGCACTAAAAAAAGGATATTAACTAAAGCAATAATAACAAAGAGAAATATTCTTGAAGAGTATGATAAATCGTCTGTTAAATAGTACAAGCCACAACAAATAGTAATCATAGAGACTAAAATCGATTTCGTTTCTAATGAATTTAGTTGATTTGTGCGATAAGGATTAGTATTTCAATGCAAGAAAAAGAATAAAAGTAACAAAATAAAGACAGTCAAAGCTTGAATTTGAGTTGATATAGATCTTAGAAAAACTGAGCAGCATATAATAATGATTTTTCTATAGAGTATAATAAATTCCCAGTAATAAGTTTTCTCTTGGTAGCCAAGATATAAAAAGCCAAATTGCAGCTTTAGTTCCGCAGAATTTAAAAAATCTCTTTTCAAATGGATATATCATAAAAATAAAGCAGGAATAGCTATACATCATATTAAAATGCTTGGAACCGCTACAGTTGCAGAATAAATTGCATGCTCCTTATCCCAACACTTGATATCCAGATCAGATCTAAGATAGTAAGAGCCAGATTCAATTTCCATGCAGCTAAAAGTAGAAAAATTGTATCTTACTAGTGAAGGGTGCATCAGAAATAGCTGAACAACTAAAGAGCCCATAAACTTATTTTTAAGATTCTTTTTGTCCTTAGCACAAAGGTAGTATATAACCCAAAATATCATAGTTATTATTGCAATACATAAAGGAAGTAAAGCCATAAATATCAATTTTGAAAAAAATGGCTTAGAATCCTGATCTTGTAAAAAGCAGTCAACCGAAAATACTTGGTCAGTTACACTTCCTGCAGAATCTTGAATTGCAAATAATTGAAGAACAAACTGAGGTCAATTTAAATTGAAAGAAATTGTTATTAAAACAAGCTGCATATAATTCATAAAGATTTTGAAGTAGACTGATGTAAGCGAATGCTGTTTATATGCCAATTTAAAAGAAGATCTCGTCAAAACAATAATTATTAACAAGGCCAGAGCAATCATTCCGACAAGTATAAAAGAATTTTTGATCATGCCAGGGCATTTAGAGCATACATCTTCTCCATTTCTTGAATAGTCATATTCACAGGATTGACATAAATTTCCAAAGTATCCTTTTTTGCATGCTCCAATTGAATTATTGGTATCAATTCCACCTAAGCATGCATCAGAATTTGGGCATTTCAAAAAGTTATCTGTCAAATTATTCACCCTTCAAGAGCCTGCCTTAGGATAAATATGATTTTTGCCATAGCATTCTGCAGATGGTGGGCAATCTTTGCAAGGCTTTCCTGCAGCAAGATTATAAGTCCCATCTTCACATATTTTACAGCTCTTAGATTCTTCAGCTTCACCAATCTCGCATTTTCTAAGGCTGAAAATAAGAAAGCTATCTGCCAAATTATCTGAAACAACTGTCGAAGCAAGGGTAAACTTTATAGTACTTCCAGGAGTGCCAGAAACCATAACTTCACTAAAATTATAAATTCCTGATGATGCCTGCACTTTGATTTTTCCTGATAAAGTATAATTAGAGCTATCACCAAGTTCTAATTTGCAAGTGCTTGTATTTTCTGTAAGAACTGTTTGATTATAATGGTCTATTATACCTATAATTATAGGATTCGATAAATATTGCCCTGGAACTGATGGGACGTCAATTTCAAGTCTTCTTCCATAACTAAAAAATTCTAATTTTTTTGGAAATGAGGCCAAATTATTGCCATATATTGCAGAATTAGCTGAAAAAGATAAATTTGATATTATTGGTTGCGATAAATATCATTGTATAGCCCCTCCGCTTAAGCAAGCATTATTATTTGTAAATACTGAGTTTTTGATATAAATGCTAACTTCAAATATAGAAATAAAATATAAGGCTCCACCTTCTCCCTCTGTGCATGGACTGTTTTCATCTAAATCATTTGCTGAATTTTTTATGAATTTGCAATTATTAATATCTATATTGATATTATTTGAATAAATAGCCCCTCCATATAGAGATTTACAATTTTCAAAGATGGAAGATTGAATACTTACTGTAAAATTCGTAACAGAAAGAGTTGTTAAATCAAATTTTATAGCACCTCCATCACGCGATGCTAAATTTTTGAACTCAGTTCCAATTATTGTAACATTTTTGCTATCAACACAATCTATCGCTGCACCATAGCTATCAATTCCTTTCTCAAATACTGAATCAAGTATCTCAATATATATAGATTCTCTTGATGCAATTGCTGAGCCTTCATATTCTTGAAAAATAGTTTGACTAACACTCAACATGCTGCCATATACATAAATAATACCTCCAGTTTCTGACGCATAGCTTCCTAAAATAAAAGAATTAATAACTTTGCAGAAGCTTCCAGATAAACATTGAAGAGTGCCTCCAGTTGGTGCTTTTGTATTTTTAAAACTGCAGAGTTCACAAATTAAATCACTTTCTGTAATTGAAATGCTTCCTCCTGATATAATTGGAACCGGATTTTCAAAGGAAGTGTTATATACAAATAAGCTTGAGCCAGCAATTAAAGATAGATCAATTCCATCATTTCCTGCGTTATTTGCAAAAAATGAGTCAGAAATATTGCCTATGGAAAGGATCATAAAAATTCCTGAGTTTTCAGATCCTGCGTTATTGAAAATTGAGCAATTTTGCAAAGCAAAAAGCGCATTAAATGTTACAATTGCTGCAAAAGAGCCTGCAACGGTATGAGAAACTTCTGTATTAACAAGATAACTATATGAAGAAAATGAATTTACAACTGAAATAGCTGAACCTTTTTGGCTGCAAGAGTTCTCAGAAAAAACTGAATCAGTGAAATGGAAAATAGAATCTACTTCTATTGATAATCCTCCGCCATCCTGCTTTGAGCTATTTTTAATAATTTTACATTTATTGCAATATATTTTTGAGGCTTCTGTAGCATAAATAGCTCCTCCATCAGAAGAAGCTGAGTTTTCTCTAAAAACAGTCCCTTCCAAATTCGCAATTGAATTTCCCTTAACAGCTAATACGCCTCCTTGTATACCCGAATTTTGATAAAAATGTGAATACTCATCAACTCAGTTTCCTTTTGCAATCGTAATTGGACTATTTGAATTATTATAAAAAAAAAGATGAGAGCTTGATAAGTACGTTTCATAATATTTGCCGTCTATATAAAAAATATAGTCACCTCTATTAGAGGTAATTTCGCTATTAGTGAAATGAGTTTTTGCAGAAGATGGATGATCTATATTTAAAACTGAAACTCCAGAAGCAGAATTCGAATCAAAAATACAAGAATTTACAGAGAGAGTCCCAGATTGCATTCTCGCGTATATTAAGGTAACTTTATTTCAAGAAAAAGTTGAATTAGAAATTTGGAATAAAGGATTCAAAATCATAGGTTTATCAATGTAAATAATATTTCCTCCGCTATTATTTGAAAAAGTCATATTATTCATGCTAACCATCAAAGAATATGCTTGAGATGAATAATATGATGAAATAAAAATATGGCCAAGTTTAGCACTGCTATTTTTTATTTCACAATTTTTTATCACAATTCTTGAATTGTTATAATATCCTAAGAAAAATAGTGTACTATAATCAGGTTTTGATACTGAATCGACAATGCAATTTTCCATTGTGAGATTTGGAGCTAGCTCAGCTCTTATTGCAGTTGCTCCTCCAAAAAAGCTACAATTTATGAGTATAAAATTGCTTTTATTAGCATAAGGCGTCAGATATAGTACTGATTTACGGGGGCTGTTGTCATAAAAATCATTATTTTTGAATACCAGATTCTTCAAGATAAGAGTATCGCCCATTGACCCAGTAAAAGTTTGTAAATATTGTTTGTTTCCAGAAAATACAGAATTTTGTACAATTGTTTTATTTATACAATTGTATAAGTATAATCCTGAGATTCCATAAACATTATTGCCATTAATTGTATTTTCATCAAACATAAAATTATTTACATTTATGACATATATAAATTGAAGTCATAAAGACTGTGAAAACGTCACTGGTAAACTGATATAGAGATTCCCCAAACTTATCAAGTAATTGATAGTTACAGTATTGATATTTTCATTCATATAACGTCCTCCATTTCCATTTCAAATTGAATTTCTAATATAAACATTTGGAAGATTTTCTAAATAGAATATTCCATAAATTCCTCCATAAGTGTTTCTTGTAAAATTCAGATTGTTAAATTTTATTTTTTTTGCAAAAAAATCTGCGTTAATTATTTGACCGGAATCTAATTTGATAGTTCTAGATCCTCCACTGATAAATTCTTGAGTTAATTTTCCAGTGTACTTGAGGCTAATAAATATATCATTGGATCAATTATTAAGAAATGTAAAATTATTTATCAAAAAGCTTTGAAGGTCTTTATCAAATTGAGCAACTATAGCTGAATATTTAAAATGACTATTGTTTTTAAAATGCAAATTTTCCATGCGAATATTGATTAAATTGTGATATATAAGCTTTAGATTGTCATCACTTTCATAAGGCATAGTCAGTCCGATTTGATTTATGAAAATAAACCCATTATAATTGACATTATATTGAAAAGCTGAGTTTGAAATAGTTAAATTCAAAATTTTATTGAAAGTAAACATATATTTTTGTGAAGAGGGGTTGATATTATTCATCAAGTTGCACTGAACTGTAATATTTTCAATTTTCACATAATTTGTTTGACTCAGAACCATAAATCCAGCTAAATCAATTTTATCGATATATTCATATCCATTATTGAGTAAAGAAACTGAACCATTTATAAAATGTATTTCTCCACAATAACTTGTGCTGCAAGAATTCGATAAAATTATCCCATTTCCAGATTTACTCATTATATTGTAAAAATCAACCGAATTCATATTTAAAACTCCACCATTAAGGGTAATTATTGATTTGTATTGTTGCCTATAATTTTTAATTTCTACATTCTATTTAAAAATTACAATCAAATTTAAATTTCCACTTGAACTGATTTCAAAGAAATTTGTATTTTTAAATTGATCACAAGTAGATTGAGGGACATAAGAGCTTGAATCCAATATATTTCCATGATCATCATATACCTTTCCATTTTTGATACTTGTGAACTTGCAGTAATCACAGTCTTTGCAATATGGACTAAACTTTGTACTTCCATCGAAAATAATATTTTCAAAAGCTACATTAGCGAATATGTTAAGTGTAATAGGATAAGTATCGATCATAACAGTGACTTTTTCATCATCGCTCACACAGCCTGTATGGTTGTAAATGGAGCAAAATAAAGGCTTTACTGTGACTTGAATTAATTTATTGGATAATCAATATAAAGGTTTTGAATATGTTGCATTAAATATATTGTCATCATTATATACAAGTGTTAGATTATGGATTCCTTTCATTAAGTAGACGACTGAATACCTCCATTCTAATCAATATAGTCCATATGACAAAGAATTGTATGGAGAATCAATAGAGCCATCTCCTTGACTTATATCTTCAGCACTTATGAAAATTTCGTGTTGGATTTTTTCACTGCTTAAATTGAAAATTGGCACACAAAGCGTAGTCATAATTTTCGAATACTTATAAGGTGTATAATGTTTTGGGCATTCATCAACACAATAGCTATAATATTGCATATTTAAGCAGCTTGAACAAACTTTTGTATTTAAAGAGTCACAAGAAATGCAATCTGGATCATAGCAAGAGTCTTTTTTGCATTTAAAAAAATCATAAAAACACTCAGAATGATCACATAAGCTATCACAAGCTTTATCAGTATTAAAATCCAATACACATTCATACTCTTCATAGCAAGTATCAGGAGTTTTAATTGCATAATTTCAGTCATGCATAGTTATCTGAGCATAAAAGGAATTCAAATAAGCAGTATTATTTTTGCATCCTGGGTCAAAATTGCAGTCCAAAACTAAGCACTCTGGCTTGCAAGTTCCAAGTTCAGATTTAAGGCAGCCTGGAGCACATGATAAACAGTCATTTCCATCAAAATCGCAAGCTTCATTATCACATTCATTATTGCAAATTCCGTCATTTATCATGCTATTAAAGCAGTTGGTGGCACAATCCCCACATAAATTATTATCAAAGCTGCATGACGCAATTGAGCAGGCAGAATCGCATATAGAATTTTGTAGCAAATCTGGATAACATTTTGGAGCACATAAGCAGTCACCATTATCGTAAAAACAGTTAGATGTATTGCATTGAGGATCACATATTTTGTTCGCTAATAAATTTCCAGTGCATCCAGAACTGCAAGTGAAATTTGAGCAATCTCCACCGTCATATTGGCAATAATAACTTATACAAGCCCAATCACATACTCCATCTCCTATCATGGATTTTTCACATCCTGGACTACATTCCTAAATAACACTTACACATGCATAGTTATTGAAATAGCATGAAGGATTATTGCATTCCGAGTGGCATGTAGAATCCTGAAGAAATTCCAATGTGCAGCCATATGAACAGTACCCACAATTTCCGTGATCAAAGGCACAATAAATTGAATCACAATAAGTATTGCAAGTTCCATTAGAAGGATAAATACAGTCAATTGTATCAGAACAATAAGATTCACAGTCGCCTCCGTCAAAGTTACAGCCTTGGTTCATGCAAGCGGCATCGCAGTGTTTATCTCCTATCTAATTCGGGATTTACTGATGAAGATGGGCAATCTAGTGAACACAAAGCCAAAGCAAAGTAAACTATCTTGAATTTGATAAGAAAGAACACTATAAAGCCTAAGGAGCTAAATTTAATCATATTAGAGATTTTAAAGGCACTATTTGATGTCTGCTTATTTAAAAAAAAGAATTTGATATAAACAACTTAAATTCAAGCCCACTTTTAGCATTCATTGAACTTTTAGAGGAAAAATTTTGGCTTTAGTACTTTTGTATTTGAAGCAGTTACATTAGATTAGTGTATATCTTATATTTAATATTAGAAATTTATTAGAAATTCCACAAGAAATTATAAAGTTAAAAAATTCAAGTAATATATCTCACAAAACATCAATTTTTCATTATTAAACTAAATTTTGATCGGAACTATTGTTCTCTTTCTTCATTATCATAATCTTTTAGTGAAGGAAATGGCACTTTTTCATAGTAAGACTGAGATCCTTCTTCATTTAAGTCTCTACTGCTATCTTTGTCTAAAGATTTACCATCTTCTACTTTACTTCTAGCTATTGATATATCAGAGCTCTTATCAATAGACTCTACTTCATAGCTGAGATTGATAGAATAACAATTTTTGATCCATTTTTCAACTCTTGTCCCACGTAAAATCGACCTGAATATTCTGATTTTTGTATATAAAAGTAAGAGCCCTATACCTGTTACACTTGAAATCCATTGTACTAAGAAAAATGCATTGACGAAGCAAATGATAATAAAGAGAAATACTCTCGATGCATATTCTAATTCATCTGTTAAATAGTACAAGCCACAACAAATGGTAATTCCTGAGACTAAAATTGACTTTGTCTCTAGTGAATTAAGCTGTTTTGTACGATAAGGATTAGTATTTCAATGTAAGAAAAAAAATAAAAGGATTAATATGAAAACAGTCAAGCCTTGAATTTGATATGATATAGACTTCAGAAAGACTGAGCAGCATATAATAACGATTTTTCTATAAAGTATAATAAATTCTCAGTAATAAGTTTTCTCTTGGTAGCCAAGATATAAGAAGCCAAATTGCAACTTTAGTTCTGCAGTCTTCAATTGGTCTCTTTTCAAATGGATGCATCATAAAAATAACGCAGGAACAGCTATGCATCATATTAAAATGCTTGGAAGCGCTACAGTTGCAGAATAAATAGCATGTTCCTTATCCCAGCACTTGATATCCAAATCAGATCTAAGATAATAAGAGCCAGATTCGATTTCCATGCAGTTAAAAATAGAAAAATTGTATCTCACAAGTGATGGATGTATTAGGAATAGCTGGACAACCAAAGAGCCTAAAAGCTTATTTTTAATATATTTCTTGCTCTTAGCACAAAGGTAGTACACTGCTCAAAATATCATATTTATAATCACCAAACATAAAGGAAGCAAAGCCATAAATATCAGTTTTGAATAAAATGGCTTAGATTTTTGATCTTGTAAAAAACAGTCAACCGAAAATACTTGGTCAGTTACACTTCCTGCAGAATCTTGAATTGCAAATAATTGAAGAACAAACTGAGGCCAGTTTAAATTGAAAGAAATTGTTATTAAAACAAGCTGCATATAATTCATAAAGATTTTGAAGTAGACTGATGTAAGTGAATGCTGTTTATATGCCAATTTAAAAGAAGATCTCGTCAAAACAATAATTATTAACAAGGCCAGAGCAGTCATTCCGACAAGTATAAAAGAATTTTTGACCAAATCAGGACATTTGGAGCATACATCTTCTCCATTTCTTGAATAGTCATATTTGCATGATTGACATAAATTTCCATAATAACCCTTTTTGCATGCTCCAATTGAATTATTAGTATCAATTCCACCTAAGCATGCATCAGAATTTGGGCATTTCAAAAAGTTATCTGTCAAATTATTCACCCTTCAATAGCCTGCCTTAGGATAAATATGATTTTTGCCATAGCATTCTGCAGATGGTGGGCAATCTTTGCAAGGCTTTCCTGCAGCAAGATTATAAGTCCCATCTTCACATATTTTACAGCTCTTAGATTCTTCAGCTTCACCAATCTCGCATTTTCTAAGGCTGAAAATAAGAAAGCTATCTGCCAAATTATCTGAAACAACTGTCGAAGCAAGGGTAAACTTTATAGTACTTCCAGGAGTGCCAGAAACCATAACTTCACTAAAATTATAAATTCCTGATGATGCCTGCACTTTGATTTTTCCTGATAAAGTATAATTAGAGCTATCACCAAGTTCTAATTTGCAAGTGCTTGTATTTTCTGTAAGAACTGTTTGATTATAATGGTCTATTATACCTATAATTATAGGATTCGATAAATATTGCCCTGGAACTGAGTGTATTTCAAATTCAAGCCTTCTTCTATAGCTTAAAAGTTCTAATTTTTTTGGAAATGAAGCCAAATCATTACCATATAATGCAGAATTTCCTGAAAAAGATAAATTTGAAACTATTGGTTGCGATAAATATCATTGTATAGCCCCTCCGCTTAAGCAAGCATTATTATTTGTAAATACTGAATTTTTGATAGAAATATCGACTTGAAATGTGGAAATCAAATATAAAGCTCCACCTTCGCCTTCTGTGCATGGGCTGCTTTTATCTAAATCAGCTGCTGAATTTTCTATGAATTTGCAATCATTGATATCTATATTGATATTATTTGAGTAAATAGCCCCTCCATATAGAGATTTACAATTCTCAAAGATGGAAAATTCAATACTTGCTGTAAAATTTGATGCAGAAAGAGTTGCTAGATCAAATTTTATAGCACCGCCATTAGACGATGTTAAGTTTTTAAACTCAGTCCCAATTATAGTAACATTTTTGCAATCAATACAATCTATCGCTGCACCATATCTATCAATTCCTTTCTCAAATACTGAATCAAGTATCTCAATAGATAGAGCTTCTCTTGATGAAATTGCAGAACCTTCATATTCTTGAAATTTAGTTTGACTGACACTCAACGTGCTGCTATATACATAAATAGCACCCCCAGTTTCTGATGCATGGCTTCCTAAAATAGAAGAATTAACCACTTTGCAGAAGCTTCCAGACAAGCATTGAAGAGTGCCTCCAGTGGGTGCTTTCGCATTTTTAAAATTGCAGCGTTCACAAATTAAATCACTTTCTGTGATTGAAATGCTGCCTCCTGAGCCAAGTGAAAGAGGGTTTTCAAATTGAGTTTTGTATATAAATATGTCCGATGAAGTACTTATAGAGATATCAATTCCATCATTTCCCGTATTATTTGCAAAAAACGTGTCAGAAATATTACTTGAAGAATAGATCATAAAAATTCCTGAATTTGTAAGCCCCGTATTGTTAAAAATTGAGCAATTTTGCAATGCAAAAAGTCCATTATATGATAAAATTGCCGCTTGAGAGCCAGCAACATTAAAAGAAATTTCTGTATTAATAAGATAATTGTAGGAAGAATAGGAGTTTACAAGAAAAATAGCTGAACCTTTAAGACTAGAGTAGTTTTCAGAAAAAATTGAATTGTTAAATTTGAAAATAGAGCCTATATCTGCTACTAATCCTCCACCATCACGTTTTGAAGTATTTTTAATAATCTTGCAGTTGTTGCAATTAATATTTGAAGACATTGAAAGATAAATTGCTCCTCCTTCATAAGCAGCTGAGTTTTCTTTAAACACTGTGCCTTCCAAAGTCGCAATTGATTTTTCCTTAATAACTACTGAGCCACCTCATAAAGCTGAATTTTGGTAAAAATATGAATATTCATCAAATCATTTTCCTTTGAAGATAGTTATCGAATTATTTGAATTGCTATAAAAGTATAGATGCGAGCTTTTTAAGTATGGTAAATCAGAAACTCCATATATGTATATTATTTTTTCACCCCTATTATAAATTATTTCGCTATTAGTAAAATGTGTTTCAGCAGGAGGCAGATGATCTATATATAAAACTGCAGCATTATCAGCAAAATTTGAGTCAAAAATACATGAATCTATAGAAAGAATGCCGGATTGCATACTCAGATATATTGAAATAGCATTATTTCTGGTAAAGTTCGTATTAGAAATTTGGCTTGCAGGGTCCAAAGCAACTAGGTTGTCAATAAAAATAATACCTTTTCCATTATTATTGTTCTGAAAAGTCACATTGCTTATGGTAATCAAAATAGAACTTCGAGTGCTAGATGAGGTTAAATAGATATGGCCAAGTTTAGAACCACTATTTTTAATTTCAGAATTTTTTATTGAAATTGATGATTTTATTGAATTATCACCTAGGGCTACCAGTGTGCTATAATGAGAGTTTGATACCGAGTCTCAAACGCAATTTTCTATTGTAAGATAATATAAACTTTGAGAATATATTGGAGTATATCCTCCAATAAAACTGCAATTTATTAGTGTAAAATCACTTATATATCTCACTCCATCCAGGTAAATAACTCCATCACCAGAATCTTTATAAAAATCATTATTTTTAAATTCTGAGTCCTCTATGATAAGTTTGCGTGCGTTTAAATACATGGCAGAACTTTGACTCAATGCTATGTTTTCAGAAAATATAGAATTCATTATAATTAATTGATCTCAAATATCTTCTAAGTCTAATCCTGCACACGATGATGAACAAAAATTATTATTAATGATATTGCCATTGATAATAAAATTATTGATATGTATGGCATAAATAAGCGCATAGCACTCCGATATGGAAGATTCCACTTCTGAATTTATATAGAGATCCCCTAAGCTTTTCAAATAATCGATAGTAACAGTATTAATATCTTCGTTCGATCAATCTCCATTCCTGTTTCATTCTGAGTTTATTATATAAAGATTTGGGAGATTATTTAGGTAAATTCCCTCAGATCCATAAATATTTCTTAAAAATTGAATGCTTTCAAATGTTATGTTTTTGGCAGCAATATCTGCATTTATTATTTGACCAGAATCCAATGCAATCTCCCTTGATCCTCCGCTAATAAATTCTTTAATTAAACTTCCGTCATATCAGATACTAATAATTCATTGATTTGAAAAATTATTAAGAAATGTGCAATTTTTTATCAATATACTCTGGAGATCTTGATTGAATTTAATCAAGAAAGCTGTGTTTGTGATAGCACTATTATTTTTAAAAGTAACATCTTCTATGCGAATATTGAACAAATTTTGATATAACAGCTCTTGATTATTATCAGCTTTTAATGGCATCCCA
This sequence comes from Blepharisma undulans, assembly GCA_949751825.1. Classification (NCBI taxonomy): domain Eukaryota; phylum Ciliophora; class Heterotrichea; order Heterotrichida; family Blepharismidae; genus Blepharisma; species Blepharisma undulans. Next base: position 37,242 of record CATKHM010000075.1, read on the forward strand.
AGGTCGTACTGGTTGATATAGAAAATACCATCGTAATTAAAATTATATTGAAAAATAGAGCTCGAAATAGATACATTCAAAATTTTGTTGAAAATAAGCAAAGCCTTTTTGGAAGCGTCAGGATTTATATTATTCACTATATTATATTCAAATGTAACATTTTCAATTTTCAAATAATTTATTTGATTCAGAATCATAAATCCAGCTAGATCAATATTATCGTTAATTTCATATCCATTGTTCAGTAAAGATACTGAGCTATTGATAAAATGTATTTCTCCACAATAACTTGCACTGCAAGAATTCGATAAAATGGCTCCACTCTCAGGCTTGCTCATTATATTGTAAAAATCAACTGAAGTCATGCTCAAAATCCCACCATTCAAAGTAATTATTGAATTGTACTGCTGCCTAAAATTCTTGATTTCGACATTCTATATAAAAATTACAATCAAGTTTAAATTACCACTTGAGCTGATTTCAAAGAAATTTGTAGAATGAAATTGATTACAAGTAGATTGAGGGACATAAGAACTTAGATCCAAAATATTTCCATGATCGTCTGTGATCTCACCACCATTATTAATTATCTTCCTACAGTAATCACAGTCTGAGCAGTAAGGGCTAAACTTTGCACTTCCATCAAAAATAATGTTTTCAATAGTTACATTAGCGAATATATTAAGCGTTATTGGATAAGTATCGACCATAACAGTGATTTTTTCATTATCGTCCACGCAGCTGGTGTGATTATAAATTGAGCAAAATAGTGGCTTTACTGTTACTTGAATTAATTTATCGGATAATCAATAGAGAGGTTTTGCATTTGTTGTCTCAAATGTATCATCAAATACAAGTGTTAGATTATGAATTCCTTTCATTAAGTAAACAACTGAATACCTCCATTCTAATCAGAATAAACCATATGACAAAGAATTGTACGGAGAGTCAATAGAACCATCTCCTTGAATCATATCTTCTGCACTTATAAAAATTTCGTGTGTGACTTTTTCACTACTTAAATTAAAAATTGGCACACAAAGCGTAGTCATTAATTTAGAGTATTTATAAGGAGTATAATGCTTAGGGCATTCATCAACACAATAGCTATAATATTGCATATTTGAGCAGCTTGAACAAGCTTTTGTATTTAAAGGGTCACAAAAATTACAATTTGGATCATAGCAAGAGTCTGTTTTGCATTTAAAAAAGTCATAAAAGCACTCAGGATGATCACACAAGCTATTGCATGCGCTATTGAAATCGAAATCCAATGTACATTCATATTTTTCATTGCAAGAATCAGGAACTTGAATAGCATAATTTCAGTCATTCATAGCTATCTGAGCATAAAAGGAATTTAAATAAGCAGTACTATTTTTACACCTGGGGTCAAAATCGCAGCCTAAAACTAAGCACTCTGGCTTGCAAGATCCAAGTTCAGATTTGAGGCAGCCTGGAGCACATGATAAACAGTCATTTCCATCAAAATTGCAGGCTTCATTATCACATTCAATGTTGCAAATTCCGTCGTTTATCATGCTATTAAAGCAGTTGGTGGCACAATCCCCACATAAATTATTATCAAAGCTGCATGACGCAATTGAACAGGCAGAATCGCATATAGAATTTTGTAGCAAATCTGGATAACATTTTGGAGCACATAAGCAGTCACCATTATCGTAAAAACAGCTGGATGTATTGCATTGAGGATCACATATTTTGTTCGCTAATAAATTTCCAGTGCATCCAGGACTGCAAGTGGAATTTGAGCAATCTCCACCGTCATATTGGCAGTAATAACTTATACAAGCCCAATCACATACCCCATTTCCCATCATGGATTTTTCACATCCTGGACTACATTCCTAAATAACTTTTACACATGCGTAGTTATTGAAATAGCATGAAGGGTTATTGCATTCTGGATGACATACTGAATCCTGAAGAAATTCCAAAGTACAACCATGTGAGCAGTATCCACAACTCCCGTGATCAAAGCCACAGTAAATTGAATTACAATAAGTATTGCAAGTTCCATTAGAAGGATAAATACAGCCAATTGTATCAAAACAATACGATTCACAGTCTCCTCCGTCAAAGTTGCAGCCTTGGCTCATGCAAGGGGTATCGCAGTGTTTATCTCCTATCTAATTTAGGATTTACTGATGATGATGGACAATCTAATGAGCATAAAGCATAAACAAAGGAAAAGAAATTGAATTTGATAAAAACCACTATAAGCGCTAAGGAGTTGTATTTAATCATATTACAACCCAGAAATCAGGAGTTTTATTAAATTTTATGTCATAAAACAATTAAGAATTTGGTATAAAAGGCTAAATAACAAATCGATATTATGCTGATTATTTTCATCCAAAGCTCATATTAAGGACTATTTTAATTTTTGCAACTGTGCGATAATAAAATATACAAAATGCAATAAACGAAGCAGATTATGAAAGGAACTTGTAAAAACAGTAAAGGCAATTAAAATTCGATAAGAAGTAGTTAAAAAATGCTTAGCAATTTTATTAATGAAAATGCTGATTTAATGTGAAATAAATATTAAACAAATTAAAATTTTAGCTTATAAGATAAATTAATTGGCAAAATAGTAATAAAATCCAATTTATGCGAATTATTTTTAAGCTCTGCTTGTTTACTACAAATATCTCATTAAAGTTAGAAGCCCAAGCTTAGCAGAGCAGAAATTTTGAGATATCTAAATAAGCACTTTATCCCATAAGAATGAAATTCGATTATGCAAAAAAGAAAATGATATCAAAAAAATGTAAAAGAGCGAACTATTAAGCTTATTGATTTTAAATAAACAAAAATATAATTTATATAATAAACTCCTACTTATTCAATTAAAATTCCTTAATAAGCGATTTTAAAAGTTTATCTATTTCAACACAAATTGTCAATAAGCTATTCTAAAAAAATAAATTCACTGAAAGTAAAAGCACAAAATAACCTTATAATGAACCTTAATTTTAATTTTATTTATTAATTATTGTATTTTTATAAAAAGGTCTAAATTTACCTCAACATGACAATTATTTAAATATAACATGGCAAAGAAAAATTACATTAAAGCTTTTCTCTTTATCGGGCACTTCTCATTATCATATACTTCAGCTTTATGCTCATTAGATTGCCTACAAGATTAAGTAAATCCTAATTTGGATTTGAAATGGACATGGCGATCTCAATTGCATGATGTGAACTTAATGAAGAAAATTACGAGTCTATTTGTTATGATCATAAATGCGGAGATTGTGCTTTTTATGTTTTGATTATGTTAGAAATGAAGGAATTTGCAATAGAGAATGCAATAATGAAGAATGTGGATTTGATGAAAATAACTGCATAATTTATGCTCAAGGCTGCCATATATCCGAGCACGAGCTTTTTAAGCCTGAATGTTTGGTTTTAGAATGCAATTTTGATCCAACTACATTGATCTGGATATTAATACATCGTCATATTATGCTAAAATGACTAAAATTATCCTCTAGATGCTTTTAATTCTTGCTATGAAAATCATGAATGCATATTTGAATATAAGGACTGGTAATAGCTCATGCAATAATAATAACTCTTTTATGATTATTTTAAAATTTCCCCTCTACTGCTATGATATAATTATTTTCAGATAAAAAAGTTTATCACTGCACAAGTGTCAGATTTTAGCAATCTAGAAGCCAGAAAGGAATTTTTATGATACATCTTTTGTAAAATCCAAAGCGGAGAGGATCATTAGCTAGAGTTCAACAAGAAAATGAATATTTCCTTATAAATATCCAATTGCAGATGTAAATGAACTGAACATTCTTTCTATTTTTGAACTAGAGCTGTTGAAAGAATCAGAACCCAATTAAAGTAATAGTTTTGAATAGATAATTAAGAAATTATAGAATGCAATTTTTTGATTATTATTAAAACTAAAATAACTTGTTTCAATCTTCACAGCAAGCTTCAACTATTGCAGTACTTATCTATATAGCAACATTCCGTTTTTATAATATATCAATAAATGACTGTA
>CATKHM010000076.1:0-40800 GCA_949751825.1 Blepharisma undulans
CACAACGTCATGTTTGTCCATGGTGGCCAAGGTGAAAAACGAGACTCTTTGTCTGATATTTATGCATTAGATTTAGATCAATGGATTTGGAAAAAGCTTTATATCATAGATCAGCCAAGTGGAAGAGCTCATCATGCCGCTTGTAAGCTTCGTGATACTGTCTTTTTATATGGCGGCTGCAGTGCTCCAGAAAATTTGTTATTAGACGACTTATGAAGTTTTGTATTTTTTGACATCGATTGAAGTGCAAGCGGTACAGAAGTCCCTGCACCTGGATGGGTAAGACATAAAACTAAAGGATCAAGCCCAGGGCCTAGAAAAGGCCACACTTTGTGTAGCTACCAAGATACCTTGATTTTATTTGGTGGGGTAAGTATCCAAAAATACTCCTCAGATTTGTATATTTTAAACGTAAGCGACATGAGATGGCACAGAGCCCAGCCAAGAGGCAAAGGACCAAGCCCAAGAGCTTTTCATGCGACTGCAATATTAGACAATAACTGTATAGCAATTTTTGGAGGAGTAGAATCATTAAGAGAAGGAAGAGCAGAAAGACTGAATATTTTGAATGATTTTTATATATTAGATTTAGAACAAATGCATTGGAGTGTTCCTATTATGGGAGGGTATTGTCCTAGTAGAAGATATGGGCATGCTATGTGCTGGGGACAAAGTTCTGAAGATAAATCACAATTATTACTGTTAGGGGGACTTGAATTAAGTTATTGCCCTATAGAAGTGTATTCCCTTGAAAAAACAGAAGTAGGCCCTGGACAAGCTTGGCAAGTTTCTGTGTCTCAACAAGGAGAAAAAATTCCACAAAGCAAAATTGAGAACACAATTCATGAACAAATGAAAAAAATTAATGAATTGCAGACTCAGCTGTCTATGAATAGAGATAAAATAGTGATTTTGGAGAACGAAAAACAAGTACTTACTGACCAAATTGAGCAGGAATCAAGAGAGTCAGCGAACAAAGTAAAAGTGCTTACAGAAAAAATTGCAGTTTTAGAAGCAAGAGATAAACAGAAAACAGCAGAAATTTCCTCTATTAAAAATCTATTAGATTTACAGACAAAAAGAGAAAAAATGCTAATTGATAGAACAGATAAGCTAGAAGATGCCGTAAAAAAAGCTGAAAGCTTGTTAATTACACTAGACCACTCCTTTGCAGAAATGGTAGCTTTAAATAACCAAGGGCAGCTCAGAGGACTCACCAAAGAAAGAATGGAAGAAATTTCCCAAAGAAAAAAAAGACATCAGGAGTCACTTGTAAAATTAAGAGATTTTTATATGAAAAACGTCAAAGAGCCTGAAGAAAATGATAAACAAATAGATGAAAACGCAGAAGAGTCACAAGAAGATAAAGACAGCTTGCAAGATTCATTAGAAGAAGATTAAGATTTATAAGTAATAAATATGGGCAGCACATCGAGTAAAAAACGACCTCAAAATATCACCTTATGTAAAAGGACGGAAAATAATATTGAAAATATTACCCAGCCACGATACAAAATAAGGAGAAGCACAACAGAACTCCCAAAATTAGGCCTCGGAGCCAAAAATTCAAAATCGCCTCGTAATCGTAGGAGATCTCTTGATGAAAACCCTGACATTATTTTTGAAATAGAAAACATAAACAAGCCTATCTTGCCAACATATTTAAGTAATATAGATATCACAAATATTTCAGTTTTTTTTACCTCTTCTGAGGTAATTCAAGGAAAATGAAACTACCTATTAAATAAAAACCAAATCGAATTTGACGAAAACTGCAACAAAATAATAGAAAAAGCTTTTATCACAGGCAGAAATTCCTGCAAAATAATAATAGACCAAAAAGAAGCCAAAATAAAATTTGTGGAAAATTGCTTGTGGATGCCAGAAAGCAATGAAAGTTATAAAATAGCCAGAGAAAGCTCAGCAACAGAACGATTTTGATGACAAGCTGCTGATGGGTCTTATCGGCCACTAGTAAAAAAAATAGAAGAAATCCTTACATATACAGATGGGGAGTTCCCATTTCTGCTAGACGGTGAAGCTTTTCATATAAGCATTCACAAGAAAAAACTAGTTGAGCTCTGTACAGGAATAGAACATATTATAACTCTGAGATAATTTTTATTTAAATGCATTCTAAAATTATTTCTCCGTATTCACTTTTCCCTATATGTCTTAATTTTGAGTCCAAAATTGTGGCATGGATTTTTACTATATAAATTCCTATGTTATTTGGGACAATTGGTATAGTGATGTTACAGACACCAGCTGCTGTGGCTTTTTTTGTGTAAGAAAAACTGAATTCTGGGTCTTTTTCTATTTGTGAGCCAGTTACGTTGAATTGTAAAAGAGGAGGTTTGTGAGAAAGCTCTGTGACTTTTGCAGAGGCTTCTATTAAAAATTCTTTTCCACGGTTTATTTTGATCATTCCGTCTTGATTCATGTCAAGAGAAATGCTGATAGGGTTGTTAAATTGGAAAAATTGTTTAGGATAGTTCATTGGGATATTTAATACAAAATTAATGACTTCTTCTGTAGAATTTCCTATATTTTCATAGAGAAAATGGGATTTTGGGTAATATCTTTTTAGCCGAAACTTAAATTCTTTTCCTTCTTTTATGGAGTTTAGGATTAAATAAAGCATCCCTACTATATCTCTCCATTTCTTTATGCATTGTATAGTGCTTTTTGGCAACTTGAAGAATAAAAACAGCAGATTATTCAGCCTGTTTCTAATATTCACAAATTCAGGGATTGCTGCAGAGATATCAAGATTTGTCTGCAAAGATTTAAGATATTGAACTAATAAGAGTCTGCATAACAAAAATTCTGATTGAAAATAAATTTTGTGACCTAGATCTAGGCAGCCTAAATGAGAAAGAGCTGCAAAACCATCAACCACTCTGTCTTTGCGAGACTCATATTCAGAAATAATTTTCAGCGTACAAAGCCACTCGTATATTTTTTCATTGGAGCCTTTGAATTCTGTTTTCAGCTTCACAAAAAGTTCTAATGCTTTGGCATGCAGGCCTTCTACCATTAGTTCACAGGCTACTAAATATTGTTGCCAGGTATCTAGGTTGTGGATAATTTCATTTAAAGGATCAAGCCAGCTAACTCTAATAACCATAAATGCAAATTCTAATATAGCTTTATTTCCAGGTATTTCTAATTTTTGTAAATTTTCTATATAAATCTGAGGAAGCCTTAACAATTTTGCTAATCTACAACAAAATTCTATTTCTTTTGATTTTTCAGAAATCAATTTTTCAAGCCTATTTGCAATCCACTCAAAATCACAATTCTTATCCCAATTTTTGTATATTTCTTTATACTCATTTTCCTTTAAACTTTCTTTTTTCAGTAAATTTTCAATACCATTTTCATCACTTATGCTTTGTGTTTCGCTTCCATCCTTAAAAATAACCCCTCTAGACCTTAAGCGTGCTATGTCTTCCTCTAAAAGTACTTCATTTGTCCCATAATGCTTACAAAGTTCTTTTAATAGATTTATTTCATTGTATTTTATCAAAATTTCTTTGACGTGTTTGACAAGTCTTTGACTTCTTAAGGCGAGAAATGACATATGTTCCATCATTTCAGTTTTCTGGAACCTTTGGACGATAAAAGCATATGCTTTTTTAATGGTTTCTTCATCATCTGGTAATACTTGTAGAAGTTTTCTAACACAATGCCTTGATATTTGTTTGTCAAATACATGCCTGGCAATACTTGGAGCAAAAGAAATAAGTCGAGGTAAAATGCTGCTGGCTGTTTCTCGCACTTGTCTATGTGGACTTTCCAATGCTAATAAAATCTTGTGATGAACTTCCAATAGATCTGTAAGAAGTGGCGCTAAAGATCCCAAAATTTTTAACATATGACATTGTGCCACAGGATCATTTTGATCTAAAATAGAAGTCAACTGACGGAAGAAATCAACCTTAGTTTTTATCATACACATTTCTGTGCTGCATTGCTGAAAGAATTGACAGATAAAATGTCTGACGTAGTTAGATGACTTTGTGAATTCTACTGCCATGTTCATAGCGACAGTGTTGACAAATATAGGTGAAGGCTGAGATTTTATGGCACTTGCTATACGGGTTATCCCTGTGATTTGCAAAAAAGGGTCACTTGATGATAAAGGTTTTAGATAGTCTAAATATTCCATTTATTTATACATTAGCTAAAAATTCTTTTTACCAAGTATAGTTTTGGGTTAATTGGAGTATTTGACCGAAAATGGCTTTTTAGCCGCGGTGATGAATTTTTTGAGAAAATTGATCGACGTTGGAGATCTGGTGTTTTTGATACAAAACAGCTTGGGGAGTTTTCATAATATGCAGGACTAGGCTCATTTAAAGCAGAGTGAAGAAGCATAGAAGGAGAGTCTGAGCATGAATTTCTTAACTTGTGAATTGTAGAGTTTATGCTTGGAAATTCTTTTGCCTGAGGGGAGGAATCGCTTGAAAATTTTTTTTTGCGATAATTAAGCAACGATAGTGGAATTTTGATTTTTTCTCGTTTTAGCAGCTCTTTTGCTTTGCTTTTTAAGAGAACTTAATAGGAATTACGGCTATCGAATCCTTTAATTAGCTTTTTTTTGGGACTAAAATTTGATATTATGGCACTATCATCTTCTTTTATAGCTGGCAACATTATTTTATAAATATTTATTAGGTAATTATAGCTAGGCGTTTTGCAACTTTTTCTTCAATAGTGGCGGTGGAGAGTCATCTAAAATATATTCAGGCTTCCCTTCATCATATCGCTGGGCTTCTTCTTCCCAATAAGCTAGGTTATTGAATATATTCTTTGTGCAGATTTTGATTTCTAAGTCTTCTTTGTCTTGCTCTTCATTATTGCTTAAAACAAATTCTTCGTAGCATTCAAATAAGGGTTTTGCCAAGAAATTCAAAAATCCCATTTGAGACCTTGAAATTACAATATTATTTCTGTCACATAAAGGAGTTACAGTCATTCCTTTTTGTCTTTCTGTATCTCCTTGTCTGAAAAATTCTTTAGTAATAAGCCCTGACCAAATTTTGTGCAATTCAAGTTCTTTGGAGCCATGGCCAATGTCTGCGCATTTAAGTGTCGCTTGTAAAGCTAAAATTCTGAATTTTTCGTCTTCAAATTTTGTATGAGCCTTTACACTGGATTTAAATTCATTGAGAACGTCATAATGTCTTTGCAAATCAGTAGCAAGAATAGACATAATCACAACTTTTCTGAATCTCAAATAATCAGCTCTTGAAAGCTTGTCGATAATATTGCAATCATCACTTCTTAATATTTTAAATGTGGAGCAGCTATGCATATTTTCCAAAACGCTTTGATCGTTGTATTTCAAAGCTAATTTATCATCTTTTGCTACCAAAAATGCATTATTAAATCCCGGATGCCCAATATCATGACACAACGCTGCCACAATCAACGAAAACACATCAATTGACAACAAATTTCCGCATCTCCCCACTCCTTCTCTAATCAAAAACACCGTCGAAGCTGTCACATCCGCAGAATGCAGTGCATTATGATAATAATTCGTAGCATTATACGATCTCTCCACATCAGTCAAAAAGCTCAACAACTTATGTGAATCTATATGAAATTCCTCAGTCAATCCCAACGTCTCAAATACATAAAATCCTACCTCAAACGCAGGCTTATCCGTCAATTCTAACAATCCTAACGTATCAAAATCCCACATTCCAATTTTTTCTAAATGTCCTCCTAAATCTTCATTTTCTTCTACCGTACTTCTCATGACCCCAAAACTCATTCTTGTTGACCCCAGACTGGGTGGTCTTATACTTGCTCTTTGTGCTTGGAAAATCGCTTCAGAATTTTTTCCTGTATATGCCACTGCTTGTGTGTACCTTCTTTTTGCTTCTAAACTGACATTTGCTACGTCTGGCTCTTCTTTTGGTCTTGATTGTGGCCATAATGCAGTTTCTGTGGTGACTAAGTTGTAGATAATGTCTTTTATTTCTTCAGAAGAAAGCCAAAATCGGGTATCAAGAGGCTCGTTTCCTTCTGTGTTGTTAAATCTGTCATGATTTGAAAACTTTATGTCAGGGTCTGTATCTTTGCGCTCCTGGGCATATTCTACAGAATCTTGGCTTGATACTGATTTGGTGCCGTTGGTTTCTTGCATAAGCTTAAGTTTTTTTACAATTCTTCTGACCCTCATGGAAAGGTTTGGTTTGTTTTTTTCGCGTTCTTTTGAAGCTGCAAGTTCCACTTGCAGCTCTTCTAATTTTGTGTGGAGCTCTGATTTCGCGTGATGGCTGGAATTTTGATGGAGAGAGTAAACTGCTACGAAAATGATAAGAATTGATAGCTCGATAATGTTTCGATTACAAGTGGTCTTGAGAAGGAACCATAAAATCAGCTTAAATGTAAGAGTTGTAGGCTCAATTTCTTCTAATGGAAAAAGGAATGTGGATAGGACGAGCCCAATTTCGAAAACGGATGGATTTGAGGTTGTGAAATAGATGAGAGAGTAGGTTATCAGGTTTTCTGAAAATTTGATGTTGAAATATGCCAGAGATAAGAGGATAATTGCTTTTGTATGAGAAAATAAGTCAAAGTTTAAAAGGAAAATTCAACAACTGAGATATCGATATGCGGTGGTTTGGCTTATAGTCATATTTTAATATTTTTGATGATTGAGCATGAGTTGAAAAAATGGGAAAGATTAATTCAAGAGGTCAAAATGAAAATTGACAATGAGTTTTATAAATTATTATATGTAATGCCGAAGAGAAATTGGACAAGAAGGAGATATAATAATTGTTGGTTATATATTATTCAATATTTATCCATATTTATACTTCATATAAATCTCAAAATCTAGCTTATTCAATTAAGTTCTGATATTTTATGAAAAAAATTGCTCGCCTATAGATTAAATTTCTGCCCTTATTTATATTAAGAGCATCAAATCCCATGTCTCGCTAAAATTTATTTTTTCCACAACAAATAATTGCCTTTTTCACCATAGATATCATGCTAAATGATTTATCTCAGTAAAATTCAATATTATTGATATCAAATATTGAAAAAATCTCATTTTTTTTAACAATTCATAATGCTATATGTGTAATAATAATGTGTATTATCTAGTTATTTAATCACGATATCTGAAATAATTGCAAGTTTTTTCTATTCCCAAACAAAGTCCCAAATTTACCACTAACACTCCAGCCAACTGAAACGAATATTCAATGCTTGGAAACGGGAAAAGCTGCAATATCTCCGGCAACGGGTCAACCTGCAAAGCAGCTGCCAAAATCACCACAAAATACACCTTCAAGCTTTTAAACAGCCCTGCATTCTCCTGCAGCTTCTTCATAAAAGGCTCTCCTTGATAATTCACCAAAAAATTCGCTGCATTTATCCACGACGTATACAAAAATATCGCTGAACTCAAAATATTTGGCTTGAACTCTGAATCCGGATTAAAATCATCATCTTTCAGCACAAAAGGCTTTGTAATATAATTTACATACAATAGTCCTATCAGTTGTACCGCAAACTGCCCAAATACTGAAATAATGATATGTGGCTCAAAAACAGTAGATGGCGGATGATGGTGGCTTAATTTGTCCATAGGTGTAGATCTTGATACAAAGAAAAAGAAAACTGATATACATATTGCACCTATTGTGGCTTGTGTGTCCCCGTATTTTATTCCATCTAAATAAAGGACACTTAAGCTAAATGCAGACATTAAGCAGTTTAAGGCAAGGATTTTGTACATTTGGTAAGTGGTGACTAAGGTGCAACGGCCTTGTTGGATGAGGTGTTTTACTGCGAGAATTGTGGACTTTTTTGAGGTAAAGTGAGCAGCCATTGAGGCATCACCAAGTTCGAGCATTTCAGAAGTCAAGGAGGGGGTGTTTGGTCTTGTGATTGCGACTGGTTTATTTAGTAAAGCGATACCGGCATGGGCTTTTTTGAGACCTCCTACGTCATTTGTGCCATCTCCACACATGATGGTTACGTGTTTTCTGTTGAATTCGTTGACTATTTGTTCTTTTTGTGCGGGAGAAACTCTTGCGAAGACTTTTACTTTATAAAAAATGTCTGTGCCAATAATCATAGGTAATGCGTCACCATTGACACATAGTACACTTTTATCAGAAACTTCTCCTTGGTTTCCTAAGTTGTCAACAACAGTGATTTCATTATTTTTCACCTCAATAAACCTCAATTCTTGGCCATAATTCAGTGTCAGTGCTACTTCTCCAGCTGTATAAATATTATCCCCAGTGATTATTACTGATTTATGCTCAGATGCTAATATTTCTTCAATTACAGCTGCTGTGTCTGGTTTAATAGGACTTTTCAGTACCAAAAGTCCACAATATATCAGCTTGTTTTCCAATTGATCTCTTCCTATATCAGAAAGTTTCTTTGTTTCGTCACTTGTCAATTCTCTATACCCCAAAGCCAAAATTCGTAGTCCTTGTGAAGCAAAATGTTCTAATAAATTTTTATAAAATACTGGGACATCTTGGAAAAGATTTTGCAATATTTCAGGAGCCCCTTTTGTGACTAATAATAAAGGTTTTACAGGGCCATTTCCTGAAAGCCTTATTACTGTGCTCATTCTTTTTAAGTCTGAGGTGAAGCCAAATCTCTTTAAAATAGTGATAGGCACTCCTTTGAAATTTATGCCATTCTCAGTAAGCTGGGCTCCTATCGCTTTAAAAGCAGCTTTTTCCACTGGATCACCAATAAAATCGCCATTTACAAATGACAAAGTATTGCAGCCAGCGATTACTAAAGAAGCTTCTCTTGAAGAGTCTATATTTCTTAATGCTTTTGATTCTGAAAGATTTCCTGAGCTAACACTGAGTCCTTTTACTTCAAAATCCTGATCAGTTAGCGTCCCTGTTTTATCAAAACAACAAATAGATGCTTTTCCAGCAAGAGGAAGCCTAAAAGGTTCAGTACAAAATATCTGCTTTGTTTGCAGAGAAAGAATGGAAGAGTTTACTGCTAAAGCAAGCTCAATAGGCAGTTCTGGTGGGACCACAGAAGTAATTATTAAAATACACTTCAATAGAAGCTTATAAGGATCTCTTTTTGGGTCATCCATTGTATAATAAACCACATACCCAGTTGCCATCAGTGCAAAAACCAATAAAATCGCTATAAAGAAAAATGCTTCTTTGCTTCCGACAGTCAGTCTATCAGACGAATATAAAATAGTCCTCATTAATTTTCCTTGAGTTGTATCCCAACTTGTCCTGAGCACATAACATCTCATTCCTTGTGAGTCTTTTCCAAGCTTTACATCTAAAATTTCAGTGCCACCCATCAACAAATGAGTTTTATCTTGTTTTAAAGACAAACAATCCTGTGAATGCCTCTGAGAAATATCATCTTTCATCTGTGGAACTGATTCTCCAGTCAAAATTGACTCGTCAACTGAGCAGCTTCCATCAAGCAAAAGCATATCACAAGGTAAAATAAACCTTTGATCTTTTTTAGTAATTGACACAATATCCCCTGGATATAGCAAATCTGAACTGATTTCTCGCCATGCTTTGTTTCTTAATGCTAAAATTGGTTGAGGAGGTCTTCTCATAGCTTTTATTCTTTTCCAGTTCGCGATTCTTTGCATTACTACAGTAGATTCAAATACTACAAGCATTACTAAGGTGTAAAAAGAAAGCTGCCAATACTCATCAAGCATCCATAATAAAACACAAAATAATTGGAACACAAAGAAAGGTGCAAGTATATGCTCGAGCATTAAGTCAGAAAATGTAGGGATAGGAAGCTCCATTTTGTTGCCACCCCATTTGGTTTCTGCTTTAATTAAATATTCTTCACTTAATGCTTTTGATTCTTTATATTCTTGAAAAGTCAGTCCTGTAGGATAAGGGACTTTATGAAATTGGCTTGTGGTGTCATCGAAGACGTATTTTTTGTGAAAATATTCAAAAGAATAAGGATTTCTTTGTAATGAGACTATCTGCCATAAGCGATGCTTGTGCTTGTGCTTTTTGGATTGGATTAAGATGTGTGTGGAAGATTCAAGGGTGGTAGAGGTAAAAGCGACGATTCCTCGGATGTAGTTGTTTCAGTGGGTAAAAAGATATAGGAGAAGCTGGGAGAGGAGTAAGGAGATAGCGATTGAAAAATAAATTAGCCCAAAATATTGTTTCTAGATAGGGATTACTCAGTAAGTGTAGATCAGGAAAAGCTGGGAGACTAGAAAAGGAAGAATGTCATAGCGTAATAGGAGAGGTTTTGGCTTTAAGAATCGCTGATCTAGCTCCATATTGTTTATTTTGGAAATTAGAAAATTTTACATAAAGTATTATTTGATTATTCTTGTGAATATTTTGATGAGTTTAAGGTAAAGATAAAGAAGATTTGTAAGTAAGAATTGCTGGGAATATATTATAATATCTTAAATTTTATATAAAACCATATTTATAAACAATTTAAAATGGTATTTTAAATTGAACACAACAAATAAAAATATCATCTTAAAAAACAATTTTTTTAAATATTATTTCGAGTTGAACTGTTACTGCTAAGATGGATATTAAAAGATAAATTCTTATTTCGCAGTATTTAGAGTAAAAAACTGTTGCTGACTATTTTTTGAGTTAGATCTGATTATTATATATTTTAATAAAAATGCAAATAATTTAGCTACAATTTAGGAGAAACTGGAATTATTTAATCCCACACATATTAAGAAGCCTGACACTGAATAATGGTAAATAGCCAAGTCAAATTCAAGTTCTACAATTAATTAATTTATACTAGCATGCTATAAAGAATTCCAAGCCTTTAAGTTTTTCCATCAATCTGGCATCAAACCAAGCTTTCTTATTGATCATAAGTATACTTGCTTCAAGCTATTGCAAGCCTACCCTTATAACGCATTTAGAGAAGCCAAAACTCTTAGACAAATATAGAACTTCTCTCAACAGAATTTATGCAAACACTCTAATCGTTCTTTATTCAGCTATTTTAATATTGAAAAATCGTTATAACTGAGCAACTATAATCCAAATAAAACTTCTGACCTATTGGATTTTGAATTTCATTTTTTGCCTGCAGAAATTGCTTGTTCAATAAATATGTGTCTAATCACCCAGAGTCCTGAGCTCTGCAACCATCAAGAGTGTCTTTTCTTTTACTCAGCATTTGCTCAAGGTTTGCTTTCCTATATGCAGTCTTCAGAAATCGACCATGCCTACTCAATTGTCAACAACCAGAACACTATGCTACATATGATAATTAACAAGAACTTAGAGACTGAAATTATTCTTAACAAGGTTCACTGTGAAGCACAACAGCTCGCATTATTTTTATCGAATCCAAGGCACTCTGAAATCATTGTAGAGCAATCATTCGATTCAAGCGAAGTCTTCCGGCTATTAAGATCGCGCAGAGATTTCCAGTATACTTTGCATTTGGAGTCGGAACTCCCTCCAATACTCTATAAAGAAAGAGGATTTTCATTGGTAGTATCTCTTAGGAATTCTTCCAACGAAAATGTATTTTTAAAAATCATACAAGATGCAGGGTACTACTTTTTACCTCAGACGATGAGCCAAAGCTACTCAAATGCAATATCAGCGGAAAGAAAATCCTTCGCGGAACAACAGAAGCAGAAATGAGCGAGCCGGGAATAGTAAAGTTTGAAAATATGGTCATAAATGAAGTAAGTAGCCATTACACGAACGAAGTTTTTTTATTAGTGGTAATATGCTTAAGCAGTGGGGACATCAAACCACTCGTCATAGAAAACCTTAACGTTAAGGCAAGAACAATGCAAAAGAAAAGCCAGAAATTAGTGAAAAACTAATACCTGAATATAGACTTTCATTAATAATTGCGTTTAATTTGATAATTATTGCTTTTGTGTCAAATCGCAAAAATAGAAAAGGATTTTCTATCTGATAGGCAGAAATCAAAATGGTGTATATATAATTGGGAATTAAAGAAGTACTAGCTTTGGCCTAATCCTGTCCCGATTGCTTGAGTTAAATAAACTCATGAATTTAATACACCATAATTGCATTTTTATACTGAAAATCATATAGTTTAAATTATGCTTCTAAAATAAAAATTCACCTTATTTTTTAAGCAAAGCGAGATGTTTATTCTTTTTATTTGTCAGAAGATGACTCTCTTTAATTACCATTAATTAGGGATAAAACTGATATCATGGTCCTTAAAATTAAGCTGTCTGGCTTAATTATCATTTTTGACTATAGTTGTGTTTCAAGCCACTCTTATTTTGGAATTTAAAAAATCCCAAATTCGTAGCTTGCATAAATAATAAGTTGGCTCAAAGAGTTGAATTCATTATTGCACTCTAGTTGCTTGCATTTAATTAATAGCCTACTGACAAATGGATTATTACTGCTTTTCTATTTGAGCTAAAATGGCCTATTACTGACGATAAATGTCCTATTCTGAGATAAAAAAAAATAAAATTTTAATTTTGATTAAAAAATTCAAATAAACCTTTATGAATTTGCCTTATTCGCCTTACTTCTGTTCTAAGAAGGATTGATTTCTTAAAGACTATCCTTTTTTATAAAACAAGCAATAAAATCAAAGTTACTAAAATAAGCTGAAAATGCAAAGACGAACTAATGCTTTTCAATAAACTTCTAAATTTTGAGTGCATATTCAATATCTTTCATCAGAAAATTCATAATTCTGCTTTATTCAATTAATACGAAAACCTCAATAAATTAATATTTCTTAATAAATAAAGAGATTTCTTAAATAATTAAATTTTACTCCAATGAAAGCTTCCAAAATTTCTACCTTTGATCCGAGTATTTTATCAACCAGTCCCAAGATTCTCAAAAAGCGACTACTAAAAAATAAAAATTCAAAACCTCTCAAAAAATCCCAAAATAAGCAGCTTCAATTAGAAGTATATAATTTCCAAACAAAAATCATTCCAATTGATACAGGAATTCCTACTTTTATACACGGCAACTGAAATATCCGAGGTCACAAACTAAAAGCAATATATACTCACGAAAGAAAAACACATACTCCACATATGTCAGGACTTTTCTTGAATTTTACCAGACCTGCAACTTCAAATGCTTTACCCGGTTCAAAACTAAAACATAGAAGATTTATATCTGTAGAAGTCGCAGGATCACCAAGTATGAAAACTTCTAATTTAACAAGGCCAATTACTTCATTTTTGCCATCAAAACAGAGTGAAAACGATACAAGTTCAAAAATCATACATCAAAGCAGGCCAGTTACACCTATCAAGGGAAAATCAAATGAAATTCCGGAGGAATTTAGCATACAATCACATTTTGCTTATAAAATGAATTCACCTAAATTAAAAGTCACAAAGAGAAATGGGAGAACTTTTACTCCATATTCTCATAATCATATGACTTCAAATACTCCGTTACAAATGACAACTAAGACCCCGACGGATTTGGAACCAAGAAGAAAGTCTTTAGGCTTGCAAGTTGATGATCTTGGATATTGGGAATTCCCAGAAGATGTAAATTTAATTAATTTATTATAATTGCCCTAATTTAAAATCCTCAAAATTTGAGAAGTTGTCATTTTATTCCTAATATTTTGGAAATAAAGGGTATAGAGCATTATATGAAAATAAATGGAGAGTATATTAACTAATATCTTAGCAATTAATACGAATTCTAGAGAAAGTCCTTTGATAAGATCAATAAAATTACATGAAACTCCTAATAATTTAAATAAATTCCCATCATGAATTCGATATTTTTCTCCTCTGACCGAAGATCGAATCCAGGGAAGACCTTTTGGACGCCATTCAATGGCATCCACATCCCAGACCTTACTCAAAACTTGATTTTTGCAGGGTCTTTATTCGTGATGAGCTCTTCAGGAAAGCTTAAGAAGCGGCGTTTTATTTTGACCAATACAGGACTCTATTATTGCTCTAATGCTAAAAGTCCACCAAAGAAAATGTGTATAATTAGTTGGAAAACACTAACAATTTTCACAGAGGAGAATGAATCTAGGCCAAGACTGAGATTTTCACTTTCCTCTGGAAATATTAGCAAGGATTTTTATACGGTAACGTCGGTAAAACTTCAGAAATGGGTAAGATGTCTTTCAACTGTAACGATCGCAACTGGATTGCAGGATTATTATACAATAATTCAGGAAGCTGGAAAAGGGTCTACTGCTACGGTTTTTCTAGCTTTGGATAGAGAAACTCAGCAGAAATTTGCAGTTAAGTCAATTCCCAAAGATATTTTATTAACAAATAAAAGAGCTTTACCTGCTTTAATAAATGAAATTGAGATCATGAGAGTTTTGTCTCATCCAAGACTTGTGAAACTACATAAAATTTATGAAGATGAAGAGTGTGTCCATCTGATATTAGACTATATGGAAAATGGGGATTTATTTGGCCGAGTCACCCGAAAAGGTTGCTTTCCTGAACAAACAGCTTTACAATTTATCAAAAATTTACTAGAAGTCCTCGAATATGTCCACTCCAAAAACATAATTCACCGCGACTTAAAACCAGAAAACATTTTAATGCTAGACAAAGATAACGACACTGAATTTAAAATCGCTGATTTTGGCTTAGCCACTTTATCTTCCAAAGACTTAACATTGCGGTGCGGCTCTCCAGGATATGCAGCTCCAGAGCTCTTATGGAAAAATCCATATGGCGTTAAGGTTGATATTTTTAGCATTGGCGTTATATTATATGTTATCCTTACAGGAAGAGCTGCATTCTATGGAAGAAACGTGCAAGAAGTGCTATTAAATAATAGAGACTGTAATATAAATTTCTATGAAAAACATTGGAAAAATATTTCAGTTGAAGCTATGAATATGGTTGTAAAATTGACTGAAAAAGACCCAAATTTAAGATACTCAGCAAGTGAAGCGCTGGCCCATCCTTGGTTCTTGAAGAAAGAAACCAAAAAAAGAACGCTTAAGCGTGCAACGTCGAATTTTGTGGACCCAGTTTTGAATTATAGCCCTCCATATGGGCATCCTAACACTCCGAATTTTAATAATTTTAGTCCTCCTTATGGATCTCCGATTACTTTAAAAGAAAGGCTTATTTTAAGCAGAAAAAATGCTACAAAGCCACTTAATATAGATTTAGCTAAAGAAGATAGCCCAAGAAGAGTTTATAAAAATCGAAATTTGTTGATCAATTTGAGAAAACTGGATCCAATTGAGTCAAGAAAATAATTGTTTAATTAATTCAAAATAAGTGGTATTTTCATGTGAGTAAACATAATTCATTAGTTATGCCTGAAGAATTTCATAGATAGTCAATTGCCATAAACCAAAATAAAAGTTGTGGGGACAATCATTGGGATTAGAAAGCAATAATACTTATCTTCTTGGAACCATCTTAGGATAGCGTTTTCTTCTTTTATGAATAGGAGTTTAGCTCCAATAATTCATGCCATGGTTGTTATAAAAAAGATTGCACTTGATATAATCAAAAAATACCCTGCTATCACAGTGGCTACTCCCATAATTTTTATATCTTTTCCTTATTTTCTGTTTTTTGATTAAAATTAGAAAACAGATTATTTATAATTAAAAATTGTAACAAATTCACATTTAATTCCTATGAGCCAGCACTTTTGCAATTTTCATCTTAAATTCACCCATTGTATTTTCTAACCTCTTAATATTTGGTTTTTTATGCTTCCCAGCTATTTTTTTCTTCATTTCTTCATTTTCCTTCGCTATCTTTTCAATTTCTGTTTCAATTGCGTTATATTTATGCTCAACTTTCATAAGCTTCATATTTTCTTGTGAGACTGCTAAGACTTCTGCCTGAAGCTTCTTAATCAATGATCTTAGCGATCTATTCTCTTTATTAATTTCTTTAAGCTTTGATTGATCATTTGGCAATTGGGTCATTGTACTAGGCGTTGCATTTCTGCTTGGAGATGGATATGACTTATAAATATTTATAGCCTTTTTCTTCTGCGATTTCGCAGGGCTTGCAATGGTCTGAGACGGAATCTGTAGGCTGAGGAACTGAGGAAATCTTGCTGAATCTTTTCGTGCTGAATTTATCAATTCTTCAATGTCAGGTGTATTGCGAAATGAAGCTGGGGAACTTGTGAATAATGCATGAGAAAAAATAGGGTTTGTTTTCATTAAGTCAGGATTTGAAAGGACTTTTGGAATTGTGGGGTTTTGAGTTGAATGTTTTCTTTTAGGCTTTTGCATGGCTGCGAATTTAATGAAATACAAGTCATAAATAGGGATGTTTTGCTGGATGGTGAAATAAAGAAATTTTCTGTTATTTTATATAATAGTTTTTCTTATTTTGATAATAAATTTATCTCTCACAAATTTAGTCAAGATTTCTAAAATATTTTAGTATAATTTAAACACAGTTTTCTTAGCAGCTTTAACGGCTTACTATGTATTTTACATATAATTAATATGGATTTCTTTAATCAAGCTCACATACAGCAGAGCTCTGAAGAATCCCACGAACTTTGGTCTTCACGGACAATTAAAGATCGAACTAACGAAGTCAAAATTTTGCAAGGTGGAATTGCAATTAAAAATATTCTCTTTCACAGAATTTCAAGACGAGAAGCATTTGCGAAGTGAAAAGAAACAAGAACTTCATTCTGGTTCCAGAAATTCAAGTCAATGCTTGAAGAAATCTCTAAAGAGCGTGACAGCTTGATGCAGGAAAATAGAGATCTCTTTTTAGCGTTAAAAAATGAAGATAGCTCAAGCTCAGAAGAAAACAATACACATAAGTCTGAAAGAATTTCTTTGGAACTTCCGAATATAGAAACTAATACAGTGCAAGAACTTTTTTCAGAGTTAGAACAGTTTATGGGAATTTTGAAACAAAAGAAATTTGTGTTGGATAGAGAGTGGGTGAGGCTTAAGGAAGAAAAATCGAAACGTTCGAGTAGAAGAAGAACTGAAAAAGATGATTTGCAGCATATGCGCCAAATTAATGAAAGCATTGAAGCTCAAGAAAGAAAATTGAGTGAAAATCTAATGAACTATTCAATGAAATTAGAACGTCAAAGATCGCACGAAGATGACATAGAAAGGGGCCATTCTCCCACAAAATCCGCTCAATTTCAAAGCCCTTCCAAATTAAGTGAAAATCTCGACAAATTCAAAAGCAGCCTATTTCGTGGCTCAGACCCAACAGATTTCTGGGCAAGTGCTCCAAAAACTGATATTAATGAAAAATTAAAAACCCTTGAACAAGAACTAATAAAAGAGCAACAAAAACAAAAAGCCAATCGAGATAGACTTCATCAAGAATATCAATTATTAACAAAAGAAAAAAGAGAAATTAAAGTAAAAGAAGAAGAACTAAAAGAATACCAAAGCTTTTTGGAAAGAGAAGGAAAGCATATACAAAAAAGCTGACTTGAATTGAGCCAATTAGCTGATTCTTTGGAAACGAAACAAGGAGCGAAATTAAAATGTTTGGCCGATAAAAGATGCCAAAGCTGGGATTGTTTTTCTAGTAAGTTATCAGAGTCTAGCTTTATTCAACTTGATGAAGGAGGAAGCAATAATAAGGGTTGGGAAGAAAATATATCTCCAAAAGAAAACGAAATTTTTGTAACTGATCAAGTGATCCCTAAAGATTATTTTTTCACTGAATCAGTTTCAAAAATTGATCCTATTCATGATATTAAAATTGAGCCTGATGACAGTTTTTCTCCTTTTAAGCCTCTTCACTTTGAAAATACCCATTCAAAAAACAGCACCATTACTGGGTTTTTGAAGCAAATAAAAAATGATCTTCTAATACAATGGATAAAATATTCACAAAAATCAAATTATAGAATTGCGTTTTATATATGAAAATATAATGGACTAAGAGATAGAAATGAGAGCCCAAGAGAAGTTTTGCTAGATATATTATGACTGAAACGGCGAAAAGAACTCAAAGCACAAGGATTGCTTACTATTGTAAAAAATATTTAGGAAAATTATAGTAAAAAACGAAGAGAGTTTGAAACCAGCGCTTTTGCAAAAAAACAAAAAAAACTTTTCCAAACTCATACTCTCCGAGTGCTAAAAGCTAGCACAAGGCATTGACGACAGCGAATTTTATTTCTGATAAAAAAATACTTATACAAATGATTCTCAAACTCGCTTTCTAATAAATCCAGTGAGCTTTGTGTAACATTAAAAAATATTCCTCCATCTAATCCGCCTCAAAACCAGGTTTTAAGTGTTACAACTTTAAGAGCAGATTTATCAAACAGCTCTGTATTTGATCTAAGTGCCATTACTTTACATGAAAAAAATGTTGGGATTATTAAATTCATCTGCTTTTTGTCAAAAATTCATGGAAAATATGAAAGAAATATAAATACGAGGTTCAATAAATGGGTAATTTTAGCAAAGAAAAAGAGCTATGAGAACTTGAAATCTGTACTAAAAGAGTTCGAAAATCGTATATCAACATTGAAAATACAAGATAGTACATTTAGAACTGAAATTATTATCCAGCAGAAAAAGCTTGAATCTAAGCTTTCACAGATGAAAACTGTGCTCGCAAACTTGGCGGTTTACAATTCAAATAAAAATTCCAATGCAAAAATTCAATAAGAATTTATTTATGTTATAATTCATTATTTGCTACTAATTAATACAATAGAATTATTTAATTTGGTGCCAAACAAATAAAATTTTTCACATAAATAATTCTCATTCGAAATTCTGAACCTAAAAAAATATCTATTTTTCTCATTGTCTCAATTCAAATGTATTAACCTAAAAAATGGAAAATCATGATTTATCTCATTTGTCTCACATTTATTCAAGCACAAATAACGAAGAAATCACCTGCCTCAAATTCAGCCGTGACGGAGATCTTCTTGCAATTGGAGATTCTGAAGGAATAATACATTTACTGAAATCAGACTATAGAGAAGTCGGACAGATCGAAGCTCATTCTTCAGACTTAGATGGCTATAAAAAACCTGTAGTATCCCCTTCTGTTAGGAACCTGGAATTTTTACATAACCATGGTTCCAGAGCTTCTTTGTTTTCTTCCAACGAAAAAACTATTAAACTGTGAAAAATATTTCCAATCCACAACAAATTCACTGAATTTAATACATGAGATGAAGGAGAACAGCTTGAGGAGGATGAATGGCTTAGTCGAACACATAATAAATTAATTATCCCATCAAGCAGAGCTTCTCCAGAGTATTTAGAATCAAAATGTGTTACTCAATTTTTGGGTGCCCATCAATGTTATATAAACTCAGTTTCTTTATGCTCAAATTATCAAAATTTTGTATCAGCAGACGACTTAAAAATCTTTTTATGAGATATAAATCGAAACGACACAGCATTTTTACTCGTAGACCAACGTGAGTCGGTTAAACCTATAAGTGAAGTAATCACTTCTGTCAAATGTCACCAAAACAACTCACATATCGTGCTATGGACTAGCACAAACGGGACTATAAGAATAGGCGATTTACGAGATCGAAGCATATGTGACAACCCAGCCGAAATTTTCAAATATTCTTCACGGTCAAATGGCTTTTTTGACGAACTTGTTCTAGCTATATCAAGTGCTGATTTTTGCCAAAGCATGGACTATATAGTCGCTAGGGACTATTTTACTGTGAAATATTGAGATATGAGAAATTGCAGTAGTCCTGCTGTAATTGTTGACGTAATGAGCAATTTACAGAGGGATATGAACGATTTGTATCAAAGCCAAGACATTTGTGCGAAATTTGAAGTCAAAGATTTTCCAAGCTCTGAGTACTGTGTGACTGGAGGGTATTCAGAGGTGGTTATGATTAACAGGATGGGAGAAATTTTGAATAGAGTAAATGTTACGGATAATGATAAAGAAATTTTGCATATAGATGTACATCCGAAAAGCGAAGGAGTAGTGTTTGCATGTGATGATAGGATTAATCAATATATATTTAATGATATTTTTTTGCATTAGATCATTCTAGTTCAATAAATGAGTAAGAAATAGATATTAAATCAGTTTTTAATATAGATAACATGAATTAATTATCGGTATTTTTAACAACTTTTCTTATTATTCTTTTTGCCAATATCCTGATTTTTTTATTAATTATACAAGGGGCCTGTCCTTCATAATAATATGGCACTATTTCTAAGACAAGAGGATCAAAAGGCACAAATCGCAAGGCAAAATAAAGTTGCAGATCAAGAAGCATCAAATTATTGAATTACAATTAATGTTTGACTACTCCTACAATTAATATCGATTTATTTTTTTATTATATCAGATGTCGAAGACAAGCTTGTTTGATATGCAATTGCTAATTTTCTTTTATTATTTTTGGTAATTGTGAATGTATGATATCTCACACCAATTCTTACTGTTGCAATTTTTTGCTGGGCTTTTGCTGCAGCAGTATATTCCGTGCCTTTAATCAAGGAGCCTTATCAAATTTATCGTATAACATATGCTTTTTCACAAAATGACCCATTCTCAAATGCTAATGTCCCATGCATGCAAGTTCCCCAAGAATATCAATATTTTGAAAACTCTATTTTAAACGCAACTAAGCCAATTATTGTAAAGGGGGCTCGTGGCATTGGAAAATCGACATTTCTCAAATGGTTTGCATCTAAGCATGCTTACGCATACTACTTTCAAATAAGACCTGAGATTTCTCAACCAAAATCAATTTTTTCTCAAGCCCTTATCAATCAGATCTACTCCAAAAAAGAAACAGGATTTTTCAATGTATTTTATGGGTCATTTTTAAATATTGAGTACCCAAGCATTTATGAATTAAATGATTATTTGGAATCAAATTATTTCAAAAATTATTTTATTTCTAAGCTTGGCTATCGTCCAATTCTTATAATTGATAACGTTAATTTACTGAAAGATAATGAGAATGAGATGGAAATTCTCAATGCGCTTGCACTATCCTCTGGTTTTAAATATACTGTTGTGCTTTCAAGTAATGAAGAGTGGGCAATTCATGATATAGCGGAGAAATTTGATATTTCAAGAATAGAAATTTTAGACGAGCTTGAAGGATTTAATGAGACGATTTCTCATAGTTATCACCGATGCAGAAGAAAACTTGACTCTCAAGAATTTCTGAATAAAACCTATATGTTTATCCAAGGGCATCCATTATATTATAGCAATTTCTTTGAATTATTAAAAAGTCATCATGATTCAATTGATGAATTTCACTTTATCCGTGTAATTCGATCATTATTGGTTCAAGTAGAAGCTTCTTTTGAAAAATCGTCTATTGACTTGAATAAACTTGAAAAATCAAATTATGATGCCATGCAGGTAATGTATTGGCTTATTAAGAATAATGGACCAATTCATACATTATTAGCTTTAAAGCATCTACCAACAAGCAAACTTGAAACAAATGTATTTAAGCTACTTAATGAAAACGAATATGTTGATCTTCAATCTAATCTTCATAAAATATATGCAACTATCAAATTTGGACTTTTTAATTATCCTGGGTTCAAAAAGCATAGATCATTTGATTCTTTTACTAAAGAACTTAATGACTTGAATTTGCATTTAAAAGAGCTGCCATATGAATTGCAATCAGAATCAAAAGTTGGTGAAGAAATATCTGAGTTAATGCAAGAGGAGAAGATTGATAAACAGTCTTCAATTGTTAATGCTTCAAATGATGAGGTTTCAAAATTAGAGAAAATCGATTTATAAAGTGGACTTCATTAAATTTTATTTTTTTAAGTAAAATCTTTGAAAATCTTTAGTTCTTGAGCTTTTTGCTGCTTGAATTATAAAATTCTTTAAATCTTCTCTGCATTTAATTGGTTATTGAAAAATTTTGAATAGATAAATGTTGGAGAAATTTTACATATATTAAGTATTCATATACTTGCACCGCAAGTGGTTATCTTAATAAAAATTGCATGTCCAAAACCAAACTTGTCTACTTTTAAAAAAGATTTTGCCCTTTTATACCAATCAGAAATGGTTGCATAAAAGAAAATGAGTTATCCGAACTATCCAGGCTACCCTCCTCAAGGTGGCTACCCGAATCAGCCTTATCCTCCTCAAGGTTATCCTCCACAGCCCGGCTATCCTCCTCAGCCCGGTTTTATTCCTCCTCAGCCAGGTTTTGCCCCTCCTCATCCTGGCTATGTACATCCTCAACCAGGCTATCCCGGACCAGGCTATCCTCAACCAGGCTATGTTCACCCTCAACCAGGTTATGGACCCCCTCCAATGATGCCAGGCGCTCTTTTCCCTCATATGGGATCTGGCCCATTGCCATTTGTTCCAAATCCAATGTGTTTCAAGTGCAGAGGAACTGGCTATAAGCACCATGGAAGAGCATGCAAAAATTGTGCAAAATTCAGAGGTCTATGCACTCGATGCCTTGGAAGCGGATGGAATTATAAGAAAAACAGGGCTTGCAAATGCAGAATTCCTGGATATGTCAGACAATACAGAAAGCGTCATCACCACTAAATAACCTTTTTTAGATTCAAATTTTTTTATACTTATTTTGATGGGATATTTTGATTAAAAATTCAAATTATTAGCAGGAAGAAAAAATTATTTAGACATCTTCACAAATTCGCTGAAAGTTACAAAATCGTTCCCATTTGTGGCGAACTGGATCATGTTTTCTATATCTGCGTCAGGGATTTCTTCGCCTAAACAATATAAAGCATATTTCAGCTCATTTGAACGTATGCAGCCATCGTGGTCTCTATCTATAGAATCAAAAACTTGTTTCAGCATTCTTTCTTCAGCTCCTTCTTCATAAAATTCTTTCATTGCTTTTTCAAATTCACTGTATTGTATATTCCCATCTCTATTGGTGTCAATTTTTTCAATAAATTCTTGAAGCTCTTCTTGTTGGATGTTCATGCCTTGATTAAAAATAAACGCTTCTACTTCTTTTAGCTCAATCCTATTGTTTCCATCTCGATCGATCATCCGAAATGCATCTCGGATTCTCAATTCTTTGTCGTCTTCAGATTCCATTTATTTATTTTCGTTATTTTGAAAGTTCTTATTAGATCAATGAATTTACTATAAGTTATTATAGACCTATAAAATAAGCTAATTGTGAAGCTCAAAATCATACGTAACTGGATTTATTGAGTCTTTAACTTCTTTTATCACATCCTCTGCTAAAAATACAGATTTTATGCCAGACGCCACACTTGATTTAATTGGCAAAAATACAGGATTCACATCTGATGTATACTCCTCATAACCAAATGCAAACATGTGTGCAAAAGCTGCTATAAGCATTTCTATGCAAATCAAAAACTCTTGAAGAGTTATAGCAACTTCTTCAGGCTTCAATCCTACGGTTTCATTAATAAATCCCAATTGTTGCAAAATATTTATCAAAATGCCTTGCCAAAAAGAAAAAAAAATCACAATTTTTATGCACAAAAATTTTGGTAATGGCTTATAAGGCTCTAACATTTCTTCAGTAGATACATAAAAAAGTAACAGTCCATATAACGCCAAAGAAAATGAGACGTTATTCAGTGCAAATAAATAAAGAAAAGCATCTTCATAATTATAAGCATTTTCATGGTAAATTCCATAAAATTCAAATAAAAGTGTCAGTGCAGAAGATAAAGGCCTGAACAGCACAAACTGCAAAGTCCCCGCTTTTACAAGGCGAATAAACATACTTCCTGGCGTAAAACTTTTAAAAAATCAATTAAACGGCCATGGGTGGCTTATTCTATCCTTAAGCTCCAAACTAATAATCAATTTTCTTTCTCCCCCTACATAATTCATAAGCAGCATCGTAAAGCTATAAAGCACAAAAGCTTCATAACAGTCTCTAAAAATATTAAAAATAGCTCTGTTTGCTGGATAAAGCATAGAAATCCAAGATGTGATCCCATAGACAGGCACCATAAGTATGATCCTGCATATATACATTTGATAGTCAGGCTTAGAAAAATGCCAAAAATGCTGAGCAAGCAGATGGATTGAGGCTATCAAAGATATGCATGCGCAGGTACCTCCGATACTATAGAGTACGACTAAGCTTTGACTCATATTTAAGAAACGAATATAAAACAAGTTTAAAGACTATTATAAGATTTGCTCGCTTTGTGCTTGGAAAATGCTTTTGGGGCAAGTTTGATAGACTCGCGAACGTCTTTTACGTTGGATAAAAATTTTAAAAAGCAAAGAATGTCTTGGAGTTCATGATCTGATGAGTCGCCATATCAGCTTGATATTAAAATTCCATTGGATTTTTGGTTGGAAATAGAGTTTCAAGAGTTGTCGATTATTATTAAATCTTTTAGGTGTCTGTTGGAAAAAATACGGAGGTCTTTGATTTTGAGATGACCTTTGTGGATGCAGCTTTCTCGGTAGATTCTTTGGGTGAAAAAAGTGTGAGAGGGGTCTAAGATGTCGAGGATTGGATCTGCGTATTGAGAAGTGGAGGCGGTGAAGATGAGGATTTCAAAGATTTGGCTTATTTCTTGTAAAAATTCAGCTGTGTGGGGACGAATTTTTACTCCGAAACGTCCTGAAGGAAATTCTGGTAGTTTGAGTTTTATGACTATGTCGTTTTTATCGATATATTTTGAGCAGTGAACGAGTGTTTCGTCGAGGTCAAGAATCACTGTTTTTGAAAATTTGTTTGGGGGAAGAGTGATTCTTTTTCTAATAATTTCTTCAAGGTCATTTTCATATTTTTTCTTTTTTTGTAAGCTGATTGCATATTTTTCTGAGTTATCTATCTTATTATTTTGTTTTTCATGCATCTCTATCTTTGAGCTAAATATCGCTGGCCTAGATATAGTAGGAAGAGGATATTGTTGAGGCTTATAAAACCCATACAAAGTAATTGAAGGCAAAAAACTTTTATCATTCGTAAGATTCACTTCATTTATATTTTCTACAGATAAAATTCTATCAGTATATTCCAATTTTTCTTCTTGTTCTAAAATATCAATCATTGAGTTAGTCCCATTTTTCGCTTTCTTCTTTACTTCATCATTATGATGGAACATTGGACCTCTGGAAGATTTCCAGTTTCTTAAACTTTCATTAACTTGATTAACCCTCGCAATCTTAGGCTTTTTTTCTTTAGATCTGTTTGACAATAAATTCGTCAAACTATGAGAGTTTCTTCTTGAATTAAAATTTTCCATCTTTAAATATTAATTCTCATCAAGCAAAATCTAATAATTAATTAATTAATTAATTATCTTATGGCATTACCTTATTTTGCAACATTTTTAGCCTCATAAAGCATTCAACAGGATCACTTGCTTTTGTCAATGTTTTGAAAAAGTTTTGGTCAGTCCTAAAATATGGATTATAAAGTCTTTCTTCAGCTAATAACGAAGAACAAATTAATTTCTTGCTTTCTCTTTGTTCTTTTGCCCATTTTAATTTTGCTTTTAGCACAATATTTTCCGGCTCAATCATATGTGCAAATGCAATATTTTCCAAAGCATTAAAATGGCCTGGGAATATTATTGTCTCATTAGGCAAATTCTTCAAATTTCTAACAGATTTATAAAGAAGATCATATTGTCCTGTATAAGCTTCTCCAACTCCTCCAATATACAATGTGTCTCCTGTAAAAACAACAGGTGTTTTTGTGGATGTTTCTGTGACTTCAGTAACCACATAAGATATATCATGCTCTGTGTGTCCAGGTGTATGCATACAATAAATGCAAAGATCTCCTACATAAATAATTTTCCCGTCTTCAACTGGTGTAACGTATGGGAAAAATTGGCTTCCACCGACTATTTGTAGCTCAGGATGAACTCTATGCCAATCTTTTGAACCAATAGAGTGATTATCATGCCCATGAGTTAAGAGCAAAGTATCAAAACTTCCATTTACTTCTTTCATTATATTTTCTACGTTGTATCTGCAGGTTCTATAATCGCCACAATCTATTGCTACTAATTTTTTTGTTCTTTTGTCTACGATGATATATCCACAATATCGACCATTGAGATAAGGATAATAATAGAGAGATTCTAAAATTGTGTGTTTTTCTGGAGTTGTGACCATAGCAGATATTAAATCAATTGATTTAGTTGAGTCGTTTGTGCTTAGACATCTTCTTAAAAGGCGGATCATTTTTATTATTTTATCAAAATTAATAGGTTTTTCACAAAATTAATAACTATAATATGCGGTGGTGTATAAGGGTTTCCTATCTATTTCACATTAATGATACTCTATAATAAATCCTAATATAAGCATTACGATTTTCTCTTCAAGAATGCCAATCAAATATTTTGCTCTCCAAATAGAATGAAAAGCATAACATGAAACTATTATTTGAATAAATAACTTGTTTCAAATATATCAAGAAAATAAATTAAAAAGGCATGTCATTTTTATTATTAAAAAATTGTATTTTAAATTATTTAGAAATCCTTATATCAAAATTAAAATACTAAAATATCCAAATGACTCAAGAATCTCTTGGAAAATATGCTGATCTATTTATTCTTTGATTAATCACCATAAATATGTCAACTTCAAAGCTTTGGCTTAATCCTCCTCGTGGAGGCGGTGTTGTCTTCGTTGAACCCACTATCAACAATACAGCCTATTACAAATGGGGTAATCACAGGCAAAGAGTGTGGAGATTCCCACAAAATACAGCAACAGACATCCACCCCATGGCTCGTCACTGGCTAATGGACTATACTTATGGAAAAGGCGTCATTATTCATCAACGCTCACATTATACTTTGAACCAGAACTATATTAGGAAACCATTCACAAAAGAGTGGGTACAAGCTATTTATTGGAAACAAGCTCCTGGAAAACTTTATGTGATTCCTTGGCTTTTGTTCATATATGGACTAGGTGCTTGCGGCATGAGAGCTTATGACAACTCAGCTTATGATTACTTTTATTTCACTGATTAAAGCTCTTTAATAAGCTTCTTAAAGTTAAGAACAATTGAATAAATCTGAAATAAATTTTAAAATATTAAAAAAGGAAAATTTCAATTTATTTTGGAGTTTGATATTATTTTTTAATTTTGTTATTGATTTCTATGGGAAAGCTATATATTATTATTTTAATTCTTTTAATTTCTTTTGGTTTTAGAGAAATAAAAATTTCATAAAGAGTTATATAGCAGATGATTATTGAAATTTTATGAATAAAGCAAATAAGTTAATTAATTCGTAAGACAAGGATTTTTATTTGCTAGTAATCCTGATTTTCGAAGTTTAATTTTCATTTGAAAACTTATTGTTAAATAATTTTCAATATTTTAAAAAATCATTTTTAATTTATCACTCAACACAGAGCATGGCTGATTCAAATTATTCTCAAAGCTCAAAAAAGGCTCTTTCTAAAGGCGCTTTTTCCAATTTACATTATTCTCAAAAAGACTTAAAAGAGTCACTTACACATAGAAGAGCATCTCCAATCTATTCATCAGATCCCAATACATCTCTTTTAGATCACCTAAAAACTGCTGAAATCTCAAAAAATATGTTTGCAAAGCCAATAAATGATTTTTTAAAAGAATCAAATGAAATTCAAGAAGAAATAAAAATTTTAACAGAGATGTGCAGATCTCAAAATTCGTCAATTCAAGCTACTGATGACTGAGACTATATCAATGAATTGCTGCTAAAAAATGATTTTTCTGCAATTCTTATAAATCCTAACGGAATTCCTAATACAAAATCTATACTTGATACAATTTTTGCTTTGATTTCTGGATATGACAAATTGAAATCTCAAAATTACAACGAAAAAACTCCAAGGAACAGCATGAGAGCAAGCTCACCTATCCCAGAATCAAGCTCAACTCCTCGGAATCGTTCCAAAAAAGACGATTATTTAAGAGTGTTTTGGAATATTTTACACAAAGATTATGATTCTTCATCACCCTACGACCAGTCAGTTCTTTCATACATTTCTCAATCAGAAGAGCATAAATTAATATTCGAAGGAAAGCTAACCTCTTACCAAGACCAAATTTCTTTTTTAAAAAGCCGCCTCAAAGAAGTTGACCAACGTAACTATTTTTCATCTCCTGAATCTTATGAATCTCCTTACAAAGAATCTACCATAGGTCTCAAAGAAATTGCTTCAGCTCTAGGTGTTGACTCAATTGATGAAATTTTAAACACAATCGAACAAATGAACAAAGTCTTAAAAGTTGTCCCTAACTTAGAAAAATTTATAGAAGATGTATGCCATGAATTATTGCCGTCTACAGTAAAAGAACAAACTTATGAGTCATATTCAAAAGCTTTTGAAGAAGTCATCCCTACCATCAAAGAATTAAAATCTTTGATTGACCATCTGCATAATTTTAAACAAAAAGTCTACTCAAGCTTAAAATTGCAATTAAATACTCCTGAAAGTGTAGTTTTGGATAGTATCAAAGCAGTTAGATATTTCGAAAAACTTTTTGAAGTAAAAATGGGTGATGATTTATTAGGAGTTATGGAGCAGCTATTTTTATTTGTCCACGAAATGAGGCTTTTTGTTCAAAATATGAAAAATGCGCTAGGTTTGGATAAATCTGAGCCTGTAGGAAAAGTTCTTGAGGCAATTAAAAAAATTATTGTGAAATAATAAGTTTTTTTTGAGATTCTGTTCAAGTTATATCCATTTTAATAACTTTTTTTTTAATATGTATAGTTATTTATATATTTATATATTCACACTTTTTTTTTAGCAATTTTGATGGGCTTTTTTGATGTGATTGTCCAAAATATATTTATTATATTTCGATACTCCACAGAATTGGCATACCGCTCTGGTTGATTTTTCATGGACTTGTCGTTCGTGAAATTTCAGAGCGTGCTTATGTTTGAAGCATTTATCGCATTTTTCACATTGGACTTTTTTCTTTCTATGTACATGAGCCCTTGCTTTATGCTGCTGCAATCCCTTGAGACTTTTGCATACTTGTGAGCATTTAGGACAGAAAATTTCTTGTTGGATATTTTCTGGGGTGCCAAATGAACATTTAGTAGCGTCGACTGGAGTGTTACAGTTGGTTTCTAGGTCTGAAAAACTGTCTTCCCCATACTCGAGGTCCAAAAACCCTGCGGCGGAGCTATCTAAATCGAATTCGTGGATGATATGGTCCTTGAGTCCTCTGCAGCAATCGAAGGATTGATTGCATACCTCACATGTGTTGGTATTTGAGAAAAATTCCTCAAACGTCATTGTGGGGAATGAACAATCTGTGGATGCTTGAGAAAAAGGGGAATCAGTAGGATTTGAAGTTACAATATCACAGTCCATTTTTTATTTACTTATAGTTTCTGCTGCATGTAATTACTGATACTGACCTTTTTATGATCAAAAATGAAATTGGCATAATGAACTTATAGGTTGGGATATTGCCAGCAGTATTTAATATTTTTTGGAATTAATTAAATCCAAAATAAAAGGGTTTTTAAATTGAAAAGGAAATTTAAAATTATTGATTCAACTGGACTTTACCTGAATTAAATATTTATGATATGATTACTATTTTTATAATTATGTTTAAAGGACAACAAGAGACATAAATTTAGCAATTTTTTCATCCTTTAATTATTGATTATATTGAATTCATTAAATCTTCTTAATTACAACAAAAATAATGCTTGAAATAACATTTTATCAATATCAAATATAAATTGCATTATTTAAGAAGAAGTTTTATAAAATTATTTTTGCAATTAAATATATATATCTTTTTATACATTAAATTCACCTGAACTTTATAAAAATTATAATTTTATTCTTAAAAAATTTATGAAAAATTAGAATGCTATAAATTTTACTATTAACAATTAATTATTTATTTTTCAATTAGCAATGCAATGCTTTATTAACTTTATCTAATTAAGAAATATTTAATTTATCACCAGAAAATATGAAAATTTTTATCCATAGAAATTCATACATCGACAATAACGACTTAACTACTTAACTAAATTATAATAAAAATTATTTAGTTTATCATACTTTTTGGATGACTGTTCTCTATATGCACAGCTAGCATATACTTATTATATATTACTGATCCACAAATTTCACACACCACTCTTGTTGCTTTTTCATGGACTTGCATGATATGAAATCGCAATGCATATTTATTTTCAAACCTTTTCTCGCAGATTTTGCATATGCATCTTTTCCTCTTATGAATATGTGCTTTCCCCTTATGCTGCTCCAGACCCTTTTTACTTTTACAAATCTTGGAGCATATAGGGCAAATTATACTGCATTTGTCACTTTTCGCTGTGGATTTTTGGATATGGTTTTCTATACCATCAGATAAATCAAGTCCTAGTTCTAAATTCAAAAAGCCAATGCCTTCGTTGTCGAGTTCCATCTCTTCAAGTAGGTGTTTTTTGAGTGCGGTCGCTTCAGAAAATATCTTCTGGCAAAGCTTGCATCGGAAGCAATTTACTTCCAAGGTATTCATTACTAATGCTAGGTCATGGTTGTCAGTTAATGTGTCAACAGAAGACTTTGTAGCGAAGTCTGTATGTACAAGACTTTCTAACTTCATAAGTTCTAATTATTTTTCACTGATTAAAATGGAGCCAGTGCACATGCAGAATTTAATTTTGTAATTTTCGTTTTTACTTCTTAGACTATATAGTATGCATTTTGAGATAGAATGACAAACTTCATGGAAAATTTATAATGGAAAATTTTGACTCCACAGGAATGTGGAAGCTTCAAATGGGTTCGTTTAATTTTGAATTTTAATCCAAAATTTATAATTGAGAAGAAGATTTTATAAAAGCCACTCAACAAAAATGATTCGAATAAATATGAATACCAGAATAATTTGAGGCTCTAAAATCATATTTTATTGTGTAATTTAAATGCTTTAGAATAGATTTAAAAATAAAATTAATTTTCAAAAATTAGCAGAACAATTATAAAAGTGTGTCTTAATTCCCCCATGAAAGAAATCTACTATTGGAATTGCTCAATAATAAAACAAATAATTTTAAATTTCGAAAATATCAGAAAATCAATTTGATTTTTAAGAAAATTTTTATTATGCAAACAAATCTTCTCCTTAAATTTCTCATCAAAATAAATCCTCAAATAAAAATCTTATTCATTTCACTATTTATAATTTCTCAGTTTCACTAAAATATAGGATATCATGATTAGTAATTAATATGGCATCGCCTAAGGCTCACTCAGATCCTCGATACTTTTCGTCACTTGCAAAAGGAGGCAATATTTTAGCCAAAGCTTCAAAACTCACAATAGATGTCCCAGAAAATGACGACGATATCGCAACAAATCAGATCTTATCTTTAAATAAAAATTCCCCTTCTAATTCAAGGGGAACTTTAAATACAAGCAAAATCCCAACCACATCTGGCACTCCAAAACATAGATCTTCTGCTTCAAAACAGCAGCAGCCTAAACAAATCCATAGCGAAGGAAATACTCCTACATCAAACGATAATACCTTCAATTTTCCTTCAAAAGTCAAAAAATCAGCACATAAGGCGCCACCTGTTTTCGCAGTAAAAAGTAATTTATTAAGTGCGAAAGGAGCATCTCCAAGAAAATCCAGCCAGAAACCCTCAACTCCTACAGGTTCAAAAACTTCTCCTGGGCTGCCGCCAAGACCAAAAACTGTTACTAATAAAGCAGCAGTACAAAATATTGAAATTAAACCAGAAACAGGCTCTTCTCCGAGCTTAAATATATATGTTACACAAGTGCAAAAACCTGCGCTATCTAAAAGAATTAAAAAGCAATTAACTGAAGCTGAAATTGAAGCAAAAAGTGAAGCCTATTATAAAGAACATCTTTTTCAAACTTTTCAGTCCTTAAAATTAATCAGAAATCTTCCACCTGTGGAAATCAGCCAAATCAGAGAAAAAAGATTAAATTTACCAAAAAGACCTGGCTGGGAAAATAAAAAGACAGCGATTTTTGATTTAGATGAAACACTTGTACATTGCTGTGATGGAATTGATGACTGTGATGTGACTTTACCTATTGTTTTTCCTACAGGAGAAGCAATAGAAGCAGGGCTAAATATTCGGCCTTACACCCTTGAGTGTTTAAGAGAAATCAACAAAGATTACGAAATTATTGTATTTACAGCAAGCCATCAATGCTACGCAGACGTTGTATTAGATCATTTGGACCCAAATAAAGAGCTTATCCATCATCGCTTATATAGAAATAATTGTGTGAATGTCGAAGGTATTTATATGAAAGATCTTCGTATTTTTGCAAATAGAAAATTAAAAGATATGGTAATTATTGATAATTCAGCTTATTCGTTTGGAAATCAGCTAGATAATGGAGTGCCGATTATATCGTGAATGGATGATTACTATGATAAAGAGCTATTTAACCTTATTGATTACTTAAAAGCGTTGGCAAAGGTAGATGATATAAGGGATATTAATAGACAAACTTTTCATCTCAGGACGTTTTATGAAGACTATATTCAAGAATTTTTGGCAAATGAAGCAAGAGAAGCAAAGCTTGCAAGGAAAAATAAAAGAGAGCCTGGAGTTGATTAATTGATAATATAGAAAGATTATGTGTATTATTTCTTAAGTATTGTCTGGAAAATTTCTGGTACTCCATCAGATATTTCTCCGTCTTTTTCTTCATTATTTTCTTCATCAACTTCTTCTTCCTCTTCAGTTTCATCGCCTCTGATAGCATAATTAGCTGCTTTATTCGCTGAATATCCTGTTAATAAATTCACAAGCTTTCCTATCCTTTTGGGGGTTCCTTCAATTGTTTCTTGTAGAGTATTAATTAATTCCTTTACATTAAGTCTTATAGTTTCTTCTTCCTCTTCAGAAATAAATGGAGAAATAACAATGGTGAGTTCCCCATGAATTCTTCCTTTTGCAGCTTCTTCTAATTTCATTTCTTCGCATACCTGCTCAATGGTTCCTCTATAGATTTTTTCGTGGAATTTTGTCATTTCTTGGCCTATAAAAATTTGGTGACTTTTTCCAAAGACTTCCTTTAAACATTCAAGAGTGTCAAAGATTCTATGTGAACTTTCATATATAATTGTGGTGCATTCAGTAGCTTTCAGTTTTTCTAGTCTGAATATTTTTTCTGATTTGGTTTTTGTGAGGTATCCTTGATAGAAAAAAGACTGGGTTGGAAACCCAGAAGCAGTTAATGCAGTAATCGCAGCAGTTGGACCAGGAAGAGTATCTATTTTTACTCCTGCTTTGGCAGCTTCTCTAACCAAGCTATATCCTGGATCAGAAATCAAAGGTGTGCCAGCATCAGAAACCAGCACCACTTTAAGTCCTGCCATAATTGCTTTTACAAGCTTCGGAGCTCTCCCTTCTTGATTATAAGAATTAATGCTGACCATAAGCCCTCTTCCTCTTTCTTCTTTGCTTTTCTTGATTTGATCAACAGTATGAGAAATAAAGTCCCCACTCAGTCCATATGTATATTCATCTCTTTCTGGGAAGACTTCAAAATTCTTTGGAGGAAATTCCACATCACGAGGATTTGATAAATTGTAATTATCTAAAAGTTCTAATAAATGACCACTTACACGTGTATCTTCACAGGCTAAAATATCAGCTGTTTTGATGGCTTGATATTGCCGAAGGGTGATATCTTTTAAATTGCCGATTGGGGTAGGACAAAGAGTTAGAGTTCCTCGAGAATGAAGCTGGGGGATGTCGATTACTTCTTCGTAGTTGTTAAAGAAATCAGGGTTGTTTAGAAATTCGGATTTTTCTTTTTTGAAGCCTTCTTTGTATTTTTCGTAGAGGTCTTTGCGAGAGTATCCTCGAATTCGTGCAAATGGTTTTAGGATTCTTCCAATCATATTATTTTTGAGAATGCTAAAATTTTAATTTAATTAATAAATAGTTTTCTGGGCAGAAATAAGTTTTGACAATATATTTTTTGGGTTAATATGAATCAAAACGCATTTCATTTTATGCAGAATTATAATTTTTACTATAAATTGTGTGATGAAATACATGAAAAGGAGTTATGGTTTATTTCAAAACTTTAATCTATTTTCAATGCAACTCTCAAGATAATTCATAGAGGAATACTTAAACCTGACATATTTCTTGTAGTTACAAATATAAACAAAGATTTTCTTCTTTTCTTATGATAAATTAAGTTATTATTGATTATCACCATAGAAAGACTCAGCCACACTTTCTTTAATCATATCATCATAACTAAATAAAGAAAAACATTAATATCGCACTTTAATTTCATATTGATAAATGTGTTAATATATAAACTGAAATGACTGCAGATCCTAGGAAGATGATTTGCTATGTATGGTAACATTAACACAGTGGAAAACTCATAAACATTTCTTCATTAGCCACTCATCAATTCAAATGTGCAAAAATTCAAAGTCCAAGAGAAAATGACAGCGCAGAAAATGCGAAATCTCCTTCAGTAAAAGAAGACTATATAAAAATCCAAGAAAATTATAAAAGCGAACCTGAAATGGCTGAGTGTCCATACTGCAAGAGAAAATTTCTTGAAGGGAGACTCCCAATTCACTTAAAAAGCTGCACATCTGATCATCCTTATAAGTCTGTGAAATCAAAAGAAAATCAAAGCAACGCCAAAGAATATGTACCTAGTAAATATATGAATAAGCCTCAAGATAAAGAAAAGAAAATATCGGAAACTCCTAAAAATAGAAAAAGTGAGCCTGCAACAAAAATAAGCGGAGAAAAGAAGGTCGAACTAAAGCGAAATTATTCGCAGATGCTAAAAGATATAAGGTATGCTAGAAAAGTGCAAAAAGCAAAAGAAAAAGGAATGCATCATGCAAGAAGCTTGACACCTCCAGGGCTTAAGGAGATTTTGAAAAAGCATAGGGAAAAAGAATGCCCATTTTGTTATGAAAAAATAGAATTTGGGTTTGAATTTCATGTAGCTGCATGCAGAGATGCGACTGTAAGAGAAAATGAAAAAAAATTAGAAGATTTTAAGGAAGAGCATAAAATTACAGAAAAATCGAGTAACTCAAATATAAGAAAAAGGAAGTATAAGCCAGCAGAAAATCAGCCAAAAGAAGGGCTGGAAAAATATAAGCAAAGCTTGCTAGAGTCCTCAAAAAAGCAGTCGTTTTGCCACTTATGCGGAAAACAATATTTGCCTGATGCTAGATTTTGTGCATTCTGTGGCCGAGAAAAGCTTAAAATATAAATAATAAACTAATTATTTAATTATTCTGAATTATTTTTAAATTATTTAATGATGTGCATTAAAGATGATAATCATTGCCCTATTATAATAAATTATTGAAAAAAATGTAAATTATTAAGCTAATTAGTTTATTAAAATAAATACTCATAAGATAAACTTCTAAATACCTACATCGATTTATATTGTCTAATTTACCTAATTATATTTTCTAACTGATATTACTCAAAAGCCATTTTCATGATATAGCTCTTGATCCCATTTTTTGGCAAAACATCTAATGATAGCTCTGAAGGTGGAATTTCTATCTACACGATTCCGCATAAAATAAAATACTTTACAAAGTTGCATTAATGAGCCAATAAAAAATTAAAATTTTTTCTGTTGAAAAAACATAATAATATCAAAATTACTCCAAAAAATTGTTGAAGATTCTGATATTGTTTAATTAAGATGTTTCTTTACTGTAATTTGTTTTTCATTATTATTCATGAAATTTGAAAGACAGAAAATTTTTGACTCACTCAGTAATCCATTTTCCTCCATTTTCCCCTGTAAAATAAGGATAATTCAGTTGAATAAATTCAAAGGATGTGCAATTCAAATTATCAAGCAGCTCTTGAAACTTTCTTAAACAATTTACTTATAATAGAATTCTTGATTTTAAATTTATTAACAAATTATTAATAAATTGAAAAAAATTCTGACTAAAATTCTTAAAAAGCTCTTATATAGCTTGATGTAAATATCTGAATTTTATGGAGCAATTTTTGTTCATCTCTTTATTTCTTTTCTGTTACAAAATACAAAGGCTATTAATGGCGTTGATTAACTTTTTTCGGTATAAATAAACCATTCATGGAAAAGTTGTACAGCTCACAATTAAGCTTTCAAGTTCCAAGAATTATAATTCCAGGAGGTGCTCCTTCTCAGATAAAAACTGAGAATTATCCATTCCAATGCGAAAAATGCAATATTTCTTTTCAATCCGAGAGTGAGCTGGCTGCTCACAATTTTCCAGAAATGCAAGCAATGAATTGTACTGTCCCAGTGTACAAACCTCCTCTTTCGACAGTCAGGTTGCCTTGTGCTAATCAATTTAACTATTGCTCTTTATGCGCTAAATACTTTAGCACCAACCAAGGCTACAAACAGCACTTAGGAAAAGTTCATGAAACTCAAGGAAAAAATTCTGAGTGCCATTTATGTCATAAATTATTCAAACATAAGCATGCCCTGAAATTTCACATGGATCAAGTCCACGATCAGGGCAAGCGAGTTCCTTGCCATAAATGTAAAAGAGAATTTTACAACAAGTATAAGCTTAAAAATCACTTGAGAAAATGCCAAGCAAGTGGAGAACAATGTATTGAAGTTAAATGTGAACAATAAATTTACCTAATCAGAACGTTTAATATTTATGGTTTTAAAACAATAAAAATAATTTTAATACTTATGAAGATGGAGAAAAAAATTGAAACAAAGCAAATAAAATTTCAATTCGAAGGAATATTATATAAGAAAACTTTCAGCTTTGGTTTTATCAATAAAGGAAAAAAATCTAATGTTTTGTATATAGCTTCACTGTTGAGTAAAATAAAGCTGGGTTATTCAATAATTCATTGATAAGCTTACAGATTAGCCAGATAGGCTACTTTTTAAATTAAACAAGCATTTTTGATTTTGATCAAATAGTGCTGATTTTTCAAGTTTTTCATATGCTCAACAAACATTGAGGTGTTTATTTCATTTCGCTTGAAAAATTTGATAATGATTATAATGATACTTTGAAGTGATTATTCAAGAATTTTCATAATCAATATCAAATATAAATTATTAAGCTTTAATCCATAATTATAAGACATATTTATTTGGAAAAAAATCAAACAATTTTATTATTGGAAAAATGCTTACTTAAATGCTTTTCTGAAAGTATTTGACTTACAAATGTTTTTGAAAATAATCTAGCATATTTTCTATTAAAAAATCAAATTTATAAATTTTTCATAAAATCAATGATACTAAATAATTTATTCAGTTTTTTTTTCAATCTATCGATACTTTATAAATATTTTTATTTCTAATTAATTATTCTCGCACTTTGTGGCCGCATTCTTGGCTTTTCGCTTCTAAAAGCCACTTTTTGCTCTTTGCCAATAACAACAGACAAAGTTGATCTCATTGATCCTTTAAGCGGAATGCTTTGAGTCATTCCCTGAGCACCTGAAGGAATTGGCGAAGAAGTTTCTTGATATAAAGAATCTGGGTCCATTTTTGGCAAATCAGTCATCGAAGCTGAAAGAGTCACATTTTTAAGAATTTGAGTATCAGCTTGATACATTCTGCCATCAGCCCCTTGGACTTGAGGCAACGGTGGAAGATATTGTGTATCGCCTCGTCCACAAGACAAGCATGTTAAAGGTGCAAAAGTTTTTCTTGAAATCAAAGCTGATCCAGATTGGACACTAAACTCATTGAACATAGAAAACAATTTCGCTAAAGCTTTTTGAAGTGCTTCTAATTGACGCTGGATTCCTACAAAAGCTTGTTCATGTCTTTCTACTGTTTCTTCTAGTGTTCTTAGACTCCTTTTTGTAGCTTCATCGTCAGCTTTGGTCAAAATTTGTTTTTTAATGCCTTTAAGTTCAAGCTTTTTTATAATTTTTTCAAATCTATCGTTGATATCTTTGAAATTTTGTATTGCTTTTTCTCTGAATTTTCATAATTCATTAATATCTCCACTGGGCTGGCTTACAATGGGTGGGTGCTGCTTTTGCATGCTTCTGAGTTCTTCTATAATGTCTTTATCAGCTTTATTATTGATCAAAATTTTCAAAGCTTCGACATCCGAGACTAATTGCGAAATAAGATCTCTGTCTACTGAAGGTTTTCTACTTCTTTCTACTTTTTCCACAGAAATAACTTGTGGCTGCACAGGAGGCCTGCTGAGCAACTCAGATAATGCTTCTTCTAATTTTTTAACTCTTTCTGAAAGTGCTTCTATAATACTATTGTATTGTGAGTTCATCAATCTTTCTATATCTTTTTCAATATTTTTAAGTTTTTCATCATACTCATTTGTCTGTTTTGCTTTTATCGCATCAAGCTCAGCAGCTAAATTCTTCAACAACTGTGCTAGCTGATTATGCTCTATCTTCCCTGCTTTCGAATCAAATTGTTCATTCATTTCATTCATTTTCGCTTTTATTTCTTTCTCTTTTCTTGCTTCATCTTCCATTATCCTTCCCATCTCTTTTCCAAGATTCCTCAAATCCGCTTCCAATTTTTCCAATCTTCCTTGGCTTTCATTTCAAATTTCTCTCTTAATTTTATTTTCCACACTATTTATCGCATCCCATACAAACTTTTCATTGACTCTTACCTTCAAAAGTTCCTCACAGTCTTTCAGCTTCCACAACGTATTGATTTCCAGCTCCCCGAATTTTTTCTCAAGCTCATTTATTCTTAATCCAAGCTTATCTTCAGTGATTTTTATCATTCTTTCAATGTCTTGGAGCCTTGCTTTCATTTCTTCTTTGCTTACTTTTTCATCAAGCAAGACTTTGGTTTTCCTCAAAACAGTTTCGACTTCTTCATGGGAAGCTTTTGTTTCTAATTTTTCTTGTAAATTGTTGAACTTTGTGATAATTTCTTGTTTGAAATTAATTAAATTGGAGAGTTGTAAGGAAATACCTTGAAGTCCAGAAGAAGTAGAAGCTAATCCATCTTGTCAAGTGTTTAAATTGGAGATGCTTCCTCCGAAGTCTCTGGGTATGGAGCTTGATAGTGATTGTAAGATTTGAAAAATATCACCGTTTGGGACTTTTATGTTGAGTTCTTTAAATAAGGATTTTAAGAACTTGCTATGTTGATTTACTGTGCTGCTCATCTCATTTAAAAATTGACGGAGACCGTCAACGTTTAAATCAAATGTCACTTGTGGAGCCTGAGCAAGCTGAGGAAGGGAATTTAAAAAAGATTCATTTTGGGTAAAATTTTCTTCAAATGTTTGTCGTCTTCGAGTGTAAGATTCTGCCATTTATGTCTTGATTTGACTATCTGTTTTATAGCTGTAAAAATAAAGAAACAGAAAAAGAGATGTGAGAAATTAGATACATAATTGATAATACAATTATTACTACTATACCTATATCAAGAAATATTTTGCTATTATCATAATCTTATAAGAATCAAAGCCAATTAGTCAGTATATAGAAGGAAATACAAAAAATACTCAGGATTTACAAATAATTTATGTTAAGCATGTTGCATTGCATAGGTTTCAAAAGAAACACTAAAAACTGCAATTATTTATAGATTAAATTTTAATTCACATTTATGTCAAATATATAAGCCAACTAAATTATAATTAAAAATAATGGTAAAGAACTCTTACGAACTTTTAGGCAGTCGGGCTCCACAACCATGCGCTCTTGGAGATGCACATGGAGTTGCTATGGCATTTCTCGAACCAGGCACAACAGTAACCCCTTTGCCTTTCTGTCATCCGGAACTTCTCGATAACGAAGTAAGGGTAAATGTAACTCATGCAGGATGTTGCCACACTGACATATTCTATGCCACTCAAGCATGGGGTAGCAATGGCTCATTTCCTCTTGTCCCAGGCCACGAATTTATTGGAATTGTCGACAAAGTTGGAGAAAAAGTAACTCACTTGCAACCTGGTGATAAAATAGGATTCGGCACCAGAAGAGACTGTTGCGAAAACTGCGAAGAATGCAAA
This sequence comes from Blepharisma undulans, assembly GCA_949751825.1. NCBI lineage: Eukaryota > Ciliophora > Heterotrichea > Heterotrichida > Blepharismidae > Blepharisma > Blepharisma undulans. Next base: position 39,939 of record CATKHM010000076.1, read on the forward strand.
ACTGGGGTTGAAAATCATTGCTTGAAGCGAAAACATACTTATGATCCTGAATTTGGAGGTTACGCTACATCTTTTCAAGCTAAAAGCAAATTCTGCCACAAGCTGGATGATGATTTTCCTGGAGAAGCAGCTCCTTTATTCTGTGCAGGAATAACTGTATTCCCTCCTCTTATTAATGATGTCAGGCCAGGAATGAAAGTAGGAGTCGTCGGAATTGGAGGACTAGGACATTTAGCTTTAAAATTTGCCAAAGCAATGGGCGCAGAAGTTACTGCGATTTCAAGTAGTGCAAGCAAAGAAGCAGATGCAAGAAATCTAGGAGCTCATCATTTTCTTAATTTGAGGGATGAAAATCAAGTTAAAAATGCTTCAAGAAGCTTGAATTATATTATAAATACTGCGACTAGTTTCAGTATTGAGCAATGCTGTGGATTGCTGAAGCCAAAAGGAATACTTAATATTTGTGGAGCGCCTGAGGCTGGGACTGATTTGCATTTTAATTTGTTTCAGCTGTTGGTGAATGATTTGAGAGTGCAGTCAAATTTGACTGGATCGGAAAGAGAAGTAGATAGGATGCTTGAGTTTGTGAGACTTCATAATATATATCCGGTGGTTGAGGTTTATAATTTTGCGGATACTCAAAGTGCAGTTAACTCTTTAGCTCATGGAAATCCTCATTATCCAAATTATAGGGCTGTTTTAGAAATGGGAAGCTTTATGAAGACATTTACACCAGCTAATTAAAATTATTATTTTATTGCTTTTATAAATTGTAAAATACAGTGCTTTAATTAATTTATTTTCGTAATCGCAAGAAAATTTTCAACTAAATGAGTAAAAATATAAAAACTATCAACTTTTA